>JACXGM010024978.1:0-15501 GCA_016801145.1 Umbra pygmaea | reverse complement strand
TGGGAAGGGAAAGAACACAACTCCTCCAGACAATCTCTCGGGGTATCTAATGTCCGATTTACAAATGCCGTTGGCGCACCGCTTTACCGTCCTGCTTGGAGTCAATTTTTGTCGGACCTGCTCACATTGTAACGGTTGCTATGATGTGTGATTGGACAATGGCAGTTTTGGGGGAGGGGCCGGCGATAGGTCAATTGTGATCATTTTGATCTTGCGTGGAGTCCCGGGTTGGGGGAGATTTTCAGTGGTCTTGTATGTCTTCCATTTTCTTATAATTGCTCCCACAGTCGATTTCTTCACACCAAGCTGCTTAGCTATTGCAGATTCAGTCTTCCCAGCCTGGTGCAGGTCTACAATTTTATTTCTGGTGTCCTTTGATCTTGGCCATAGTGGAGTTTGGAGTGTGACTGTTTGAGGTTGTGGACAGGTGTCTTTTATACTGATAACAAGTTCAAACGGTTGCCATTAATACAGGTAACGAGTGGAGGACAGAGGAGCCTCTTAAAGAAGAAGGCACAGGTCTGTGAGAGCCAGAAATCTTGCTTGTTTGTAGGTGAGAAAATACTTATTTTCCTCCATAATTTACCAATAAATTTATTAGAAATCCTAAGATGTGATTTTTGGGATTTTTTTCTCTCATTTTGTTCTTATAGTTGAAGTGTACCTATAATGGAAATTACAGGTCTCTCTCATCGTTTTAAGTGGGAGAACTTGCATGATTGGTGGCTGACTAAATAAGTTTTTGCCCCACTGTACATATGCGTACATATCTGTACATATACATCCCGGCCCAGGATCAGGAAATTGACTCTCGGCCCACCGCAAGGCTACTTATTTTTTTATTCACATTTGCAATTGCACAGTTCTGTGCAAGTGAAACCCAATCTAAAACATTTACATCTTCCACAGCACTGACACACACTTGGCTAGTTGTTCACAACTTTTGCAACTGGTTCATTTGCTGTCCAGAAGACCCCCCATTGTTCACCAAGCTTTTTCCATCCCCAGTCAGCAGGACTCTCTGCTTCTGGCTGACACTGTGTTGCTTGACCCCATATGCAGCCTGCCTGATATTTTCGTGTCTAATTAGTTACATAAAGAGAATATCACATATGAGAGCATGTTATGAAAAGAGCAAAAGTAGACTCCATTCTAACAAGCAGAGTCGGTTTATTCCTTGCAAGGATGCACCGAGAACATTCATGGCATCAAGACTTCATAACAATACATGGCATCATTGTAATACACTTCCTGATCCATCTCTACAACCCCCCCTGCCCCCATATCTGACCCTTTAGGCTCAGCTAATTGTTTCCTGCATCACCCCAATGTTAACAGACAAGCATTCCTTTGACTCACAGTTTTTGGCAAGATAACAACAGGCTTCTCTGCAATCTTCAGCGTTATACATTCATAGTTTTGTGATAAAACAACATTCATAACTTCAGCCTGCAAAATATATGATTCTATCTTCTTCCTTGTTTAAACCTCTCCGAAAACATCAAACATGACAATTGTATTGCAACACATTTACACAGCATTTGCTTAAATAAATCCATCCATCCTCATCTGCTTATCTGAGATCAGGTCGCGGGGGCAGCAGATCCAGCATGGGACTTCAAACTTCCTTTTCCTGAGCCACATTACCTAGCTCCGACTGGGGGATCCCGAGGCGTTCCCAGGCCAGGTTAGAGATATAATACTTAGTCCTGGGTCTTCCCTGAGGCCTCCTCCCAGCTGGACGTGCCTGAACACCCTAGGGAGGCGCCCAGGGGGCATCCTTACCAGATGCCCAAACCACCTTAACTGTCTCCGTTCGACGCAAAGGGGCAGCGGCTCTACTCTGAGATCCTCACGGATGACTGAGCTTCTTACCCTATCTCTAAGGGAGACGCCAGCCACCCTCCTGAGGAAACCCATTTCGGCCGCTTGTACCCTGGATCTCGTTCTTTCGGTCATGACGCAGCCTTCATGACCATAGGTGTGGGTAGGAACAAAAACTGCCCGGTAGATCGAGAGCTTTGCCTTCTGGCTCAGCTCTCTTTTCGTCACAACGGTGCGATATATTGAATGTTATTCCACACCCGCTGCGCCGATTCTCCGACCAATCTCCCGCTCCATTGTCCCCTCACTCGCGAATAAGACCCCAAGGTATTTGAACTCCCTCACTTGGGGTAAGGACTCATTCCCTACGTGGAATAGGCACTCCACCGGTTTTCTTGCTGAGAACCATGGCCTCAGATTTAGAGGTACAGATCCTCATCCCAGCCGCTTCACCCTCGGCTGCGAACCGATCCAGTGAGTGCTGAAGGTCACAGGCCGATGATGCCATTCGGACCACATCATCAGCAAAAAGCAGCGATAAGATCCTTAGCCCACCGAACTACAACCCATCCCCACCCCGACTACGCCTTGATATCCTGTCCATAAATACTACAAACAGGATTGGTGACAAAGCGCAGCCCTGGCGGAGACCAACCCTCACCGGAAACGAGTCTGACTTACTGCAGAGAACCCGGACACAGCTCTCGCTTTGGTCATACAGAGATTGGATGGCCCTAAGAAGGGACCCCCTCACCCCATACTCTCGCAGCACCTCCCACAGTTTCTCCCGGGAGACCCGTTCATACGCCTTCGCCAGATCCACAAAACACATGTAGACAGGATGGGCATACTCCCAGGCCCTTTCTAGGATCCTTGCGAGAGTAAAGACTTGATCCGTTGTTCCACGACCAGGACGGAATCCACATTTTTCCTCTTCAACCTGAGGTTTGACTATCGGTCAAACCCTCCTTTCCAGCACCTTAGAGTAGCCTTTACCAGGGAGGCTGAGAAGTGTGATACCCCTGTAATTGGCACACACCCTCTGGTACCCCTTTTTGAACAGGGGAACCACCACCCCGGTCTGCCACTCCATTGGCACTGTCCCAAACTTCCACGCAATGTTGAAGAGGCGTGCCAACCAAGACAGCCCCTCCACACCCAGAGCTTTCAGCATTTCTGGACAGATCTCATCAATCCCTGGGGCTTTGCCACTGTGGAGTTGTTTGACTACCTCAGTGACTTCCACCAGGGAAATTGACGACGATCCCCCGTCATCCTCTACCTCTGCCTCTAATATAGAGTGCATATTAGTCGGATTCAGGAGTTCCTCAAAGTGCTCCTTCCACCGCCATATTATCTCCTCCGTTCAACAAAGTCCCATCCTTACTGTAAACAGCTTGGATGGTTCCCCACTTCCCCCTTCTGAGGTGGCGGACGGTTTTCCAGAAGCGCTTTGGTGCCGACTGAAAGTCCTTCTCCGTGTCTTCTCCAAACTTCTCCCACACCTGCTGCTTTGCCTCTTTCACGGAAGAGGCCGCAGCCCTTCGGACCCTACGGTACCCTGCAACTGCCTCTGGAGTCCTCCGGGATAACATATCCCGGAAACACTCCTTCTTCAGTCGGACGGCTTCCCTGACCACCGGTGTCCACCACAGTGTTCTTGGGTTACCGCCCCTTGAGGCACCCAAGACCCTAAGACCACAGCTCCCCACAGCAGCTTCAGCAATGGAGGATTTGAACATTGTCCACTCGGGTTCAATGCCCCCAACCTCCACAGGGATGCACGAAAAGCTCCGCCGGAGGTGTGAGTTGAAAATCTGTCACACACTGGCCTCCTCCAGACGTTCCCAATTCACCCGCACTACCCGTTTGGGTTTACCAGGTCTGTCCAGAGTCTTCCCCCACCCCCTGACCCAACTCACCACCAGATGGTGATCGGTTGACAGCTCCGCCCCTCTCTTCACCCGAGTGTCCAGAACATACTGCCTCAGATCAGATGAAACGATTATAAAATCGATCATTGACCTTTGACCTAGGGTGCTCTGGTACCAAGTACAATTATGAGCATCCCTATGTTCGAACATGGTGTTCGTTATAGACAACCCATGACTTGCACAGAAGTCCAACAATGAACAACCACTCGGGTTTAGATCAGGGAGGCCGTTCTTCCCAATCACGCCTCTCCACGTGTCTCCATCATTGCCAACATGTGCGTTGAAGTCCCCCAGCAGAACTATGGAATCCCCAACTGGAGCCCCATGTAGGACTCCATTTAAGGTCTCCAAGAAGGCTGAATAGTCTGAACTCCTGTTTAGTGCATATGCACAAACAACAGTCAAAGTTTCCCCCCCCCCACAACCCGCAGGCTCAGGGAGGCGACCTTCTTGTCCACCGGGGTAAACTCCAACGCAGCGGCGCTCAGCCGGGGACTTTTGAGTATCCCCACACTTGCCTGGCGCCTCACACCCTGGGCAACTCTGGAGAAGAAAAGAGTCCAACCCCTATCCAGGAGAATGGTTCCAGAACCGAGACTGTGCGTAGAGGTAAGCCCCACCAGATCTAATTGGTAGTGCTCCAGCTCCCGCTCAAGTTCCGGCTCCTTCCCCCACAGAGAGGTGACGTTCCATGTCCCCAGAGCCCAGGTCTGGTCCGTCTAGGCCCCTGACCTTCACTACCACCCATTTGGCAGCACACCTGACCCTGGCGGTTCCTCCCACAGGTGGTGGGCCCATGGGATGGCGAAGGAGGTGCCACGTTGCTTTTTCGGGCTGTGCCTGGCCGGGCTCTGTGACAAACCCGGCCACCAGGCGCTCGCTGATGAGCCCTCCATCCAGGCCTGGCTCCAGACGGGGGCCCCGGGCTTCCTCCGGGCAGGGTCTCTTTTCTTTTTTACTTAAATAAATGCACTTCATTATTAACTCTGATACAGTTACTTGTCAGATTATCACTGCTTACTGTAATTCACTTCCTCAATATGCAGCACATTTAGTGTGTCGAAGCAGAGCTGCGCTTGTTGGAGGAATGGCTTCATATGGCCTCTGCTTTCAGGCAAACATGTCAAGTCTAGCCTTATTTACACTAACAGCTATCCTTGATCGATCATACAGCAGGACCACAAACTTCTCAAGAATCTCCAGGTCACTATCAGTCAGAATAGGAGGGTATTGACTTAGTTTGCTGAAGATGAGAGAGGCCTCAGGGAAAATGTCCCAGGTTGCCAGGCAGTCTTTTTGCCTTTGTTGCGAATGGCTGATACAGTATCACAACCTGTAAAGGCATGAAAGAATAGAATGCCTTTGGTCTTAATCAGCCCAATAACATGGTACAGGTCATGAACAACCAATCCACCGTAGGCTCACACCATGCCCAAATGCAACCCACAGCTGCTGGAAATCAAGATCATGGAGGGATGGGAAGATGCTCAATGCTATAACAAGTATATCACTGTCATTGGCTTTGATCATTATGGATTTACTGCCCTCCTCTGTGGCATCTTAGTACCGGGAGAAGCAGTTGTACTGCAACAGTTGCACAATAGACTGGGCAGTCTGTGAAGTACCAAATCTCAGCTGCGCTTTGATGTCTGCTTCATGTTCTACCATACAAACAAATTGCAGGAGAGATGGGGGGATGGCCTTTTTGATACATACCTCATGGAATGTTCCATCAAATCTGGACTGATGATCCAGAATATGTCTTCTCAGTATTTTTGCAGCCTTGGCCATGATATGTGCGTCTGAGTCCTCAGACACTTGAGAGAGAGCCAAGCCAACATCTTTCTGGAAAGCCAATAGAAAATCTCTGCTCTGTTTGTGAGCCGTGAGTTCAGGGATCTCAGCCAACAGCCTTTCCTTTAGTCTAGTAGAGTTAACTGTAGGGGAATGTACACCCAGTTGATCTAGACACTACTGGTACAGGTTGCACATATCTGTGAGACAGAAGGCGGAAGGTGGAAGGACCATCAGATTTGAGACTGGTTTCAACAATATAGGTGACCAGTTCAGAAAGAGCCGTAGGGAATAAGGCTAGTTGTACCATGTGACTCTCAAGCCATCTGAGGTGGAGTTTCTCTCTGTTGTAAAGATGATTGAGATACAAATTAAGGTATTTTAAGCTCCTTTGCAATGGCATCAGCATCACTTAGTTGAGCCAAACATTTACAATCATTCAGTGTTTGTGCACATTCATGTAGTCTGTCATTCAGGTGCATTGTCATTACCTGACATTCAGGAGATAATGTTATCATAAAGAAAGCAAACCTGATCATCGAGACTTCTGCATCATGGTTCTGCAATGCTTTGTTTGGCCTTTATGTGTCTCAATACATTGAGCATTGGATTCTTGCTTCTGGGTACAAAGTAACTTTGTGTTGTTGAACCGAAGTCGACAATTCTAGTGATATTTTGCTTGGTTCCTTCTCAAAGTAGCTTCTATACCACCACATTTATCCAGTTGTTCCAGGTCCAGGGTCATTGGCATTTTGTTGATCTCGTGAAAGAGTGGAATGTTGGTGGCAATCATTTTATAGCCATCATGTTGAGAAACTTGATGGGTAGGTGGTGATTGGAGGGGTTCCTTTGTGTCTGTCTGACAAAGACATTTGATCTAATCAGTTGGCCTCTTGGCTGACATGGGATTTTCATTTGCCATTTTGGGGGTTTGTTGTCTGATTAATGCCGAGGGGTAATCATTTTACCACCTCAATCATAGACATAGTACACATTCATGTATGTGATACAACTAGTGTCGGGTCACCTACACCTAGCCCGATCATTCATCCAGTGCCATTTATGTCCTGTGTGGTCTGTACACCTTCCAGGTAAATATACTTGAACAAGTCATCTATTGCCCAGCTTACCCTTTGCTCAGCTCTCCCGCGCTGTCACAACCTGTCAATTCCGGTGCGGCTATCTAACTACATGTATTACAAGCTAATTGATGAGGGGCTGTTAGACAGCATTTAAGACACTAAACTTAGCTATACTATTACTACTAGTCAAGATCTACAGTGTAAGTAAAACTAGATCAGCTGACACTGAACTCTATGCTGAGTTCCACAGCAGGGAAGTCACCAGTGTGCCCTGGTTTTGTAATGACATTCACTCTATTAAACAAAACCATCCTTGACACATAAAATTGAGCTCTGACAGAAATGATGGCCATCTTGAAAATGTTCACCATCTTGAATTTTTGAGTGGCACACATCTTTTTCCATGAGAATGTTTTTTGAAGTATGTTTGTTCCAAATTTGATGATAGCATCACCATTTTAAAAAAAATATGTAAGGATTCAAGAGAAATGTTAGCCTGGCTCCGCCCTCCTACATACTTCATTTTCCTTCAGTACTCAGTCTGGGTTTAAGGCATATTCCCTGGTTTTCTCAGAACAATTTTTTACCGGTCCAATCAGTGAACAGAGGGAGTGGCTAAGAACGATGAGGTTGATGTCCTGCGCTAGTTTGAGTGTAGTACGTCACGACCAAACGTTAGCGATTGGTTATAGCAGATCCAGAGTGCCTCTGAGCAGATCCAATAGTTTTAAACTTCAACATAGTACCGCCCTTAAAGGAAGTTAACGCTTCTCAATGGAGAGTGGCCAGACTCTTTGTACAAATGAAATGCATACCAATTGTATACCATTTTAAACGATTCTCTTGAAATATGCAATTAATCTGCTGCACTAGTACTCTGAGCCAGCTGTACAGCTCTGGTACAGGCTTTGAGTTGCCGCCCTGACAACACCCAACCTCTCCTGGATTAAACCCCATGGCCCTTATTTTTTATTTGCACTACAGTCTACCTTCATTTTATTACATTTTACTTTTGTGTATATTGCTGTGTTGCACCGATTTTTGCTTAAAGGAATACTTCACCAATTAACATTAATTTTTATTTTATTTTAATTTATTTAACCTTTATTTAACCAGGTGGGCACGGTGAGAACAATTTCTCATTTAAAACAGCAAAAAGGTGCAAGTACAGACAGAGTTACACATAAATACAAATACACAAGAATTACACAAAAAGGGTACAGTAAAGACGAAAGACAAAAAAATACAGTCGAAATACAGTCGAAATTGAACGAGGTAGATGTAAGTACATGTACAATTAGTGCAAAGAATTCTTAGGTTTAGAGGTAGATCGAATTAGTATACATAGCAGGCACATACAATGTAATAAGTTAACATTGGTATGACAATTTACTGTGCAAATGGTAACCGTGCAAATAACAGTTGATAAATAATATATTTAAAAGAAATACTACTCAAGTCAGTATATACACAGGTGCTTATTTGGCAGATCGCCATGGTAATGGATCAGATAGGGAAAGGTAGTGCACATGTGGGGGGGTGGGGTCAGCAGGTGCAATGGTCAGACCGAAGCTCTGATAATTGAGATTTAAAGGAGGTTAGGGGGACAGTGGTCACGAGTTTCAGAGTCTTCTGTAGCTCGTTCCAATCGTTAGCTGCGGCGAACTGAAATGCATTTCGGCCAAAAGAGGTGTGGGCTTTAGGGGTGATCAGGGAGATGTACCTGGATGAGTGCAGGTTACGGGAGGGTGAGGCAATGGTGAGGAGTGAGTTCAGGTAAGGAGGTTTTTTTCTTAGGATTGATTTGTAAATAAGGTGATACCAGTGGGTCAGGCGCCGAGTGTGTAATGAGGGCCAGCCCACTAGTGCATATAGGTCACAGTGGTGGGTGTTAAATGGGGCATTGGTAACAAATCGGATGGCACTATTATAGACTACGCCTAGCTTTTTAAGTAGGGAGATAGAGGCAGTTCTGTAAATGACATCCCCGAAATCAAGGATTGGAAGGATGGTCATTTTTATCAGGGTCTTTTGGCAGCATAGGTGAAGGATGCCTTGTTTCTGAATAGGAAGCCAATCCTAGATTTTATTTTAGATTGGAGAATGTTAATGTGACACTGAAATGAGAGTGAACAATCTAACCAGACACCTAGGTATTTGTAGGTATCCACATATTCCAGTTTGGACCCATCCAGAGTGGAAATGCTTGTCAGGTTGGCGGGTATGGGAAGTGTGCGGTTGAAAAGCATGCATTTAGTTTTGGTGGGATTTAAGAGCAGTTGAAGGTTATAGAAGGCGTGTTGAATGGAGTCGAAGCTCTTTTGGAGGTTAGTTAATACAGAGTCCAATGAAGGGCCGGATGTGTATAGAATGGTGTCATCTGAATAGAGGTGGATCTGAGAGTCACCTGCAGCACGAGTGACATCATTAATATACACAGAAAAAAGTGTCGGCCCAAGAATTGAACCCTGTGGCACCCCCATAGAGACATCCAGAGGTCCAGACAACAGACCCTCAGATTTGACATGTTGAACCCTGTCAGAGAAGTAGTTGGTGAACCAGTCGAGGCAGTTATTGGAAAAGCCAAGGCTGCGGAGTCTACCAATAAGGATATGATGATTGACTGAGTCGAACGACTTAGCTAGGTCAATAAAAACAGCGGCACAGTAGTGTCTTTTATCAATGGCATTTGTGATATCGTTTAAAACCTTGAGTGTGGCAGAGGTGCAGCCATGGCCAGCTCAGAAACCTGACTGCATAGCAGAGAGTGTGCTGTTGGATTCTAAATGTTTGACAATCTGATTGTTAATCTGGCTTTCGAAGACTTTAGAGAGACAGGGCAGGATGGATATGGGTCTGTAACAGTTCAGGTTGAGAGTGTCCCCCCCTTTGAAAAGAGGGATGATTGCAGCTGTTTTTTGGGATCTCTGAGGATACAAGAGAGAGGTTAAACAGGCTAGTAATGGGAGCTGCAATGATTGCTGCAGAGAGCTTTAGGAATGACGGGTCCAGTTTATCTAGCCCAGCAGATTTGAAAGGGTCTAGCTTTTGCAGTTCTCTTAGGACATTAACTAATTGAATTTGGGTGAAGGAGAAATTAGGGAGGCTAGGGCATGGTACTGCAGAGGGTGGGGGACTGTCAACTGGGGTTGGGCCAGTGGCCGGGGTGAGGATAGCCAGATGAAACGCATGGCCAGCCATACCAAAATGCTTATTAAAATAATCAACTATGGCAGTTTTTATTGTGGTGATAGTGTTGCCTAGTCGTAGAGCAGAAGGCAGCTGGGAGGAGGAGTTCTTATTCTCCATGGTCTTCACTGTGTCCCAGAACTTTTTGGAATTGGTGCTACAGGTTGCAAATTTTTGTTTAAAAAAGCTAGTTTTGGCATTCCTGACTGATTGTGTATAATGGTTCCTTACTTCCCTGAAAAGCTGGATGTCGTGCAGATTTTTTTAGGCTAAAGCGGTGCGCCACAGGGTGTTTTTGTGTTGGGCTAGGATGGTCAGATCTGGAGTAAACCAAGGGCTATATCTACTTTTAGTTCTAAACCTTTTGAGTGGAGCATGTTTGTTTAAGACGGAGAGGAAGGCGTTTTTAAAGAATGTCCAGACATCCTCGACCGTTGGGATAAGGTCAATATCATTCCAGGGTATCCGGGCTAGGTCAGCTAGGAAGGCCTGTTCACTAAAGTGTATCAGAGAACGTTTTACCGTAATGACCGGAGGCAGTTTGACTACAGACCCATTACGAATGCACGTAATGAGGCAGTGATCACTGAGGTCCTGGCTGAAGACAGCAGGGGTGTATTTAGAGGGCATGTTAGCTAAAATAATATCAATAAGGGTTCCCTTATTCATATTATTTAGGTTGTATCTGGTAGGTTCATTGACAATTTGCGTCAGGTTAAGGGCATCAAGTTTAGATTGTAGGTTAGAGGGAATATTTAGCATGTCCCAGTTTAAATCACCTAGTAATAGGAACTCAGAGGACAAGTATGGGGCAAGTAGCTGACATAGGGTATCTAAAGCGCAGCTGGGGGCTGAAGGGGGTCTGTAACAGGCAGCAATAGTAAAGGACTTATTTTTGGAGAGGTTAATTTTTAAAACTAGTAGTTCAAACTGTTTGGGCAGAGACTTTGATTGAATTACCGAGCACTGTAGTGTATCCTTACAGAACATGGCCACTCCCCCTCCTTTGGTGGTTCTATCTTGACGGAAGATATTATAGTTTGGGATGGTTATTTCAGAATTGTTGATAGATTTTTTTGAGCCAAGTTTCAGAAACGGCTAGGATGTCGGGGTTAGCTGAGTGTGCTAAAGCACTGAATAAGTCTATTTTAGGAAGTAGGCTCCTTATGTTTACATGCATAAACCAAGGCTTTTACGGTTGCAAAAATCATGATATGGTAATACCTGAGGGGTTGGGATAACAGAAGGGGCTAGTGGACCTGGGTTCGACTCTACATTCCCTGAGTAGCAGAGCAGGAATATGATTAGCGATCTGGTAATGGCTTTAAAAACTGGTTTAGTGCAGTTGGGGGCGTGAGAAAGGGGAGAGTATTTTGGGGCATAGTAAAATATACTTAGGGCATTGAGAGCAGACAGAGAAATTGGAGGCTTATTAACCTGTGGTGGTGATCCGAGGCATTGAGTAATGGTAAAGGTGGTTACCTCAGTGGAGAGGCCAGGTGGTTCAGACAAAGTAGAAGAGGATGTCGGGGGAGGAACCATGAGATTTTCTGGGGAATGGTGGATAAAAACTCTACAGTGAGAAAAAGCTATAAAGGTTAACCAAAACAGCAGAAAGTGAGCCATAATGACAAAATAATGACAATATAAATAAAAACAAAATATATGCAATAAGCAGTCATGGGTAGAGGCAGGAATTGGAGTTAGTGAGTGAAATTGCAAATGTGCGCATAGTGTGAGAGATCCAAACAAAGGCCTAGCAGATAGCTAGCTATCAGTGGTACCATGCTATGAATGATGACCAAGCAATGAGTAGTATAGTCAAATCGTAAATGGTCCATTGATCGAAGTGGGACCAGAATCGGGTGTTCGAGAGAGTTATATAATGTATTCCAGAGAGTTGGTTGAAGAAATCTGGGCTGCATCGGACGGGCACAACTCCAGGGTGTCAGTGTTGGAAGTCCTTGGATGAATTTGTGTCGTCAAACAGCTGAGAGGTTGGTTGATCTCACTTCTGTCTTGATTGAAGATGCTCTGTGTTGTTGGTATTGGCTTAGCTTAATATGTAGCTTAGCCGATGTAGGCTAGCCAGCAGCAGCTAGTTAGCTGTAATGGTCTGGTAGGTGGGATGAAAAGTTTGATCCATTACGTAGTTTGAAACGAAAGTACTGAGCTGATGGTACTTTGTACAGCTGGCTGATCGGAGAAATGTGGGACCATAGGCCGGTCGATGCATGTAAGGACAGCAGTTGCTATCCGGTAGAGTGGTAGGTAGCTAGTTGCTAACAACAGACGGATAGCTAGCTATCTACCGGGGATCCAGGTGTGGTAGATATACTGCAGGAAATAAGTCCCCGTGGGTAGTGTGGTTCACTAGAAAGTATCCATAATGAATTGGAAAGGAGCGACTGTAAAGAAAAAGAAAATTCGAAATCAAAGGATAAAGACGAGAAGACAAAGGGGGTATATACACTGGACTGGACGAAAACACAACTTGCACCCGTACGCCATCTTGGATTTAAAAAAAAACTTGCATTGCCAGATAGCCCATTAAGCTTCGTATCAGCACAAATCTGATTTTTTTATGGGTTCCCTCCCTCATATCCCTCTGAGATGTGAAGTCTTGGTTGTGTGGGGAAAAAGCCTCAGATGACGCAAAAATTGTCATTTTGCGTCATTTGAGGATTTTTTGCCCAAAGACTATGAACTACAGCCAACAGGAGGAGCTACTTCCGCATGTTTTCAATCTGCCCATAGGGGGTGGGAACTCATCTGGAAATCACTCCCAGAATTTCAAAATCGTGTCAGCCATCTTGAAGCAAAGCTAACTGGCTATTGTTGTGTTGAGAACGCTGAGTAATTAATTCATACATTAGCAGGCTATGGCGGTAGTTTTGAATATGATATGTAGGGCCCTATGAAATCCGTTTTATTTTTTGCCCAATTCCATTTTTTTTTTTTTCAAATTCCGTGATTTCGGTTTTATTTTTTCCAAATTCCGTGATTTCCGTTTTATTTCTTGTGATTCCACTTTTTAATCTCAAACCTGTATATAAACCCCCTGGGGCAGTGGTTCACAAACATTTTTGGTAGCACCCATGGCAAGGGAACACTACCCAGGCAAAAGTGGTTTGCTCAACTACTTTTTTCTCCCACCTGCAACTCAACAAATATTTTAACAAAAGATGCATTTGCAATCCCTCACCTGAACCTAAAATATAGAGAATACTGATGTACAGTTTGCACTTGCATTGCCAGATAGCCTAGATTTACTTTGCATAATTAATTGGTAGGTTGTCACCCTACCACTCCAAATGTAAAACTGACATTTACAAATATGCAATAACAATCAAATAAGTACCTTGGTATGTTTTCATCTATATCATTCCATTACACAATCACTGCTGTCAGTCCCATAGAAGAACATGACAGCGCGGAGTGTTTTTGGAACTATACAGGCTTACATGAACCACGTGACCACTTCGCTAGCGATATCAAAGAGTGTCGCAACTCCTCTCTCTCTCTATGGCTCTGGCAAGACAGTCAGAAAATTACTTCAGGCGAAGTAACATAGTACCCTTGCCTACACCTAGTTCAGTCATTCTTAAAGTGTGGTCCGCGGACCACTAGTGGTCCGCCATCGCCCCCTAGTGGTCCGCGAAATGATGACCTAAACTTGGCAAGTGTTTATAAAATCGTCACTTATTTAAGCCAGTAAACAGTTCTTGCCATTCTGTTTTAATAACGTAAAAATGGATTGGTGGCTAAACCAAAGAGGAGTCAAAAGAAAAGCTCAAGCGTCCACTGAAAGCAGCAAAACTACATTACCACAAAGGCCCACTGAAGCAGGTACCGAAGATTCCGAGTCACGGCCACTGGCTAGCACACTCCCGCAGACATAGTACATAAAGTTTGGATTTTCATTGACTGGGGATCTTGAGGATCCTAGACCTCACTGTGTTTTGTGTTATGAAATATTGGCTAATGAAGCAATGAAACCATCTAAACTCAAGCGTCACTTTGAGTCTAAGCACAAAGATTGTACAGATAAACCAATGTCATTTTTTGAGAGAATGAGCTTGAGCGACACATGAGTAAAAACCCCTCACAGTTTTTTATGCCCGGTGAAAATGCAAAGGCTCATTCAAAGTGTCTCTACTCATTGCAAAAGTGGGAAAACCCCCTTCAATTGGAGAGACTCTAGTTAAGCCTGCTGCAAAAGTTATGGCAAACGTAATGCTAGAGAAGAAAGCTAGTGACGACATGCACAAAGTGCCTCTGTCCAATGACACTGTCCAGCGACGCATAACTTCAATGTCCGAAAATGTCCAAGAGCAGCTGATTACACGATTACATCAGAGTCCCTTCTATTATCTTCAGCTGGACGAGTCCACGGACATTGGTAACGAGGCAAATCTTCTGTGTTTTGTGAGATACATACATGCGCGCTCAGTCCACAAGGATTTTCTCTTCTGTAAATCCCTTCCAACGAACACCACAGGAGAAGCGATCTTTGATACAATAAATGCCTTCATTGTGCCTAATAACATTGACTGGAAATGTTGTGTTGGAGTTTGCACTGATGGTGCCACTGCGATGACAGCCAAACACAAGGGCATGGCAACGCGTGTGGGCAATGTTGCTCCATCCGCTGTGTCAACTCATTGCTGCATTCACAGAGAACAGCTCGCGGTGAACAAGATGCCAAGTTGCCTTAAAACTGTTTTGGACGAGGCAGTGAAAATAGTCAACTCAATTAAAGGCAAGGCCCTCAGCTCGCGTCTTTTTAAAGTCATGTGTGAAGAAATGGGTAGTGAGCACACAAAACTTCTGTTCCACACTGAAGTGCGCTGGTTATCCCGTGGCAAGGTCCTGTCTCGTCTCTTTGAACTGCGCAATGAAATAAAATTATTTCTGCACCAAGCTGATGAACTGTATGATCGAATTCATGACTTTATGTTGCTTTCAAAACTAGCCTATCTTGCAGATATTTTCAGCACGCTCAATACGCTCAACTTAGCACTGCAAGGAAAAGCGGTCACAGTCTTCACTGTACAGGACAAAATTAAAGGGGCCCGCACCAACTTAAATCTCTGGTGCGCACGCATCGATCGCCGTGAATTTGAGAGTTTCCCCACTCTAGCAGACTTTCTTCTAGAAACTAAAGAGACCCTGAGTGACAACACCGTCACGGCCATGAAGGAACATATACAAGGCCTTCACATGCAGCTGGGAAAATACTTTCCAGAGTTATGCTGGAAACACACTACAGGAGTTTTAAAATCCTAACCGATTTTGAAATCTCGTTGCAGCCCACACTTAAAAAATATCTTTACAGATTTTCTTCCCTCAAATCTTAAACATGCTCACACTACAAGATTTGAAAATCGTGGCGCATCACACACTACACAATGTTATTAAGATTATCATGCCAGACGTGATCTATGCAGCAGCTCGAAAGCGGATATAAACAAAATGGATACTGAAAAATTATTTTATACAGGGTTTGCAAACGTTTATCCATCCATCTATTAACAAAGTACTGCCATAACAATTCCAATGTATTGTTTTATAATATTGCTCTGTATTGTAAATGTCCACCTTTTACCAAGAGTGCTTAATGCGTTTTATATATTGGGTTGCACTTCTGGATTGGGGAACTTCCATTCAAAAGAAGT
>JACXGM010024976.1:0-15502 GCA_016801145.1 Umbra pygmaea | reverse complement strand
TTTTGTATGTTTTTTCTTTATTTTTCAAGAGGCCAGATTTACACAGGTAGCCCAATTCTGATTTGATAAGACTGGATAGACTTGCACCTTTTAAAGAAAATGCAAGGCAGGACCATATTAACAGAGTAGCTTAGTTGCTCCTCATATGTAGTAGGGTGAAGTCAGCTAAAATGTGCAACTTTTTGGTAAAGGGCTTATAGTACCATTAGATCATGCATAGCTTATTTGATGTAATTTTTCAGCCCTGGCTGCCTTGAAAACTAAGAACAATCAAAACTCTTGTTACAAGTCAACAAGTGTTGAGGCAACAATGTAATATAAGTTATTGTGGATTGCTGTAAAGATATTAAGAGATGACGCTACAACATTATTTGGCCCATTTTAGCTGACTTCACCCTACTTTCCTCCAATTTAAATCACTATTTCTCTAGGCAAATACACACTAATGGAGCAACACTAAGGACTATAAACAGGAACCACAACCAATGTGAATTCAAACTTATAATTATAAAACATAATATGAACAATTTCACACTGATAGCTCATCCAGAGCTTCAACAGTTTGTTTATAGCAGCAGTACCGCCCGTCAGGAGCTCGATAGCTGTCTGATGTCCTAAATAACACAGGCGGGTAAAGAAAGACAATAAAAACGAATGGAAAAACTAATGTATTTCCGTGAGACTGGGTTGTTATCACATTTGTATTTACCTACAAAACAGTAACCACAACGTTCGCAATGCAAGCTATTTGCACCTAGAGTAGGATAGAATATGTAAATATAGCCTACTGTATGTGCAAATAGCTTGCATAGCTAACATAGTGCTTACCGTTTTCTAGGCAGATACAAATACTTTCACAACAGCCCAAAATTCATTAGTTTGGAAATGTGAGACTGGGCTTATGTGAACTCATTTGTATTTACCGACAAAACAGCAAGGACAACGTTAGTAATGTAAGCTATTTGCACCTACAGTAGGCTAGCATAGATGTAAATATAGCAATGAGAGCTCAGCTGACTGACATGAAAATCAAACAAAATACTCACTTTATACTAAGGCATCCGTCCCTGCAGGCTTTGGCTGGCGTTTTCAAATTCATCTTCGGGATCCTCAAATACGTTTCCAGGACACGCCTGTGATCAAACCTGGGGTGCTTTGTTACATATTCTGGCGGTGCCATTTCCTCAGCAGATTCAGCGATTTCTTCAAGGAGAAAATGACATTGCTAAAATTCACGACAGCAATAGGACTCCATCTGTGTCCATATGCGCACAGCGAGAGCACTGACACCACCAGTCCACCACAGCTCGTGTCTGCCCAGGCTCTTGCTACTTAGCATCAGTCAGGTTTCACTCCTCTAGCTGCAAGGGCTCTTGTTCCTCAATCATCCGCAACTGTTCCTCGCTGTATTGTGGCTCTTTCTGGCAGCCACAAGCATTGGATTCACGCACCCGATCTTCAAAACTACCCTCAGCCATTGTGGTTAGCCTACTAAAGTATTACTCAGTTTATTCCACAGAGCAATAGCCTGTTCGCTTGGCTTCAAGATGGCTGACAATTTTTGAAATTCTGGAAGTGAGGTCCTACCCCCTATGGGCAGGTTGAAAACATGCGGAAGTAGCTCCTCCTGCTGACTGTAGTTTATAGCCTCTGAGCAGAAAAGCCTCAGATGACGCAAAATGACGATTTTTGCGTCATCTGAGGCTTTTTTCCCATACAACCAATACAGAGACTTCACATCCCAGGGGGGTATGAGGGATTGATCCCAGTTATTTCTAAAATACTACCAGGTTTCTACTGATATAAAGCTTAATGCTAATCGGTAAAGTATCCCTTTAAACATCACTCATCTTAGGCTAGCTAGTTTGCCTTTAACGAGCATCGAAAAAGAAATGATACGAAAAAGGACAGCCAGACTGCCAAGGCCCCAGTCTTCTTGAGTTAGAAATCCATGCCGAGCTCATTCCCAGAGCTGATCAACCTGTTTCGCATCGCTGCGACATTGCCTGTCTCTACAGCGTCCAATGAGAGATTATTTTCTGTTTAAAAAAAATCTCAGAACAACAATCAATGTTGACAGATTAACCCACCTCATGCTTATGGCTGTGGAATCTACACTTGTAAAAACATTAAACATGGATGATCTGGTGACAGACTTTGCTCAGTTAAGGCCCAGACTCTACCCTCTTATGGACTAAACAAATAGGAGCCTACAGCACCAGAACGTAAGAATATGTGAATGTCTTCCTACTAATCTAAAGAGCAAATAATCACAGACAGCAGCCTGATGCTATTTGATGAATTGTACTATAGTTAACCATTGTTGGCATTGTCAAAGCATATTGATTTTACATTAGAGGCAATTAGGTGATCACATGCAATTTAATATGTTGGATTGTCTGAGGCTTAGCACTGACTGCCGGTTTCATTGTGTGTTGTTGGACCTGTGAACTCTGTGAGTGTGTGCGGTGCCCCATAGAAAGAGCTTTCTATGGGGAGTGCACTTGGACTTTAGGTAGCTAAATCTAAAAGTATTGCTCTGTATGTGCCCAGGATGTGCAGTCAGGGTAGGCACGACAGTGATCTGTCAAAAGGGCTCTTATCAAAGGCATAATAAAAATATATATATTGTATACATTCTCAATTATTTTTGTGAAGTTTAATGGTCTTTCTCAAAAAGTTTTTTTTATACTGAAAAATTAACTTAATTAAATTCTAATGAGAAAGCTCCATGCTGTGTATGTATGTTTTCCTCTGTTGAAATGCATTTAACTCCTTTTCTCACCTCCAGTTACTGTTGATGGACAGGTCTCCTCAGGGGAGTCAGAGAAGTCCTTTGCCCTGTGTGTTACTTCCAGTCAGAGAATTACATACTTTGCATATTTCAAACTTTAGGATTAATGTCTATGGTACAGAGTAAGAGACACACATTGTCTGCCTATGTGACGTTGCATTCATTCAGATTTGGACTTGGTTGCTCACAATCAAATCACATCAAAGTCGAAACATCATTTTTCTGCAGCTTGGACAACAAAATCAAATGCGTTTACTTTCTGTTCTGTGCCTAGCCAACTATTGACTTCACTGCATATCTCTGGTTTGTTCATTTTATGCATGCATTATTGTGAACTTGTTCATTCTTCCAGGATTTTCGACAGTGTGTTAGAAGCATTTTGCCAGCATTAGATAAGTGCCAAACAGCTTGCAGAAATTGTCAGTTTTTCTTCCGTTAACGAATGAATTCAGACATGTTATTGAAGACACAAATCACCCTGTGTGGTCGGGGCTTAGTACTTAGAAATTACAATAGATTTACATATTTCGTGTCACATTTGCCTTTTGTTTTTTTGTGTTTTGAACACCCCTTAGTTGCATACTAGAAAATAGCATGTCATTCAATTCAATTTTTTTCTGTTAAGTGAAAAACATTAGTAATAATCATCAGATCTCTGCTCTCTGTATACACTCACCTAAAGGATTATTAGGAACACCATACTAATACTGTGTTTGACCCCCTTTCGCCTTCAGAACTGCCTTAATTCTACGTGGCATTGATTCAACAAGGTGCTGAAAGCATTCTTTAGAAATGTTGGCCCATATTGATAGGATAGCATCTTACAGTTAATGGAGCTTTGTGGGATGCACATCCAGGGCACGAAGCTCCCGTTCCACCACATCCCAAAGATGCTCTATTGGGTTGAGATCTGGTGACTGTGGGGAACATCATTGCCATGTTCAGGAAAGCAATTTGAAATTATTTGAGCTTTGTGACATGGTGCATTATTCTGCTGGAAGTAGCCGTCAGAGGATGGGTACATGGTGGCCATAAAGGGATGGACATGGTCAGAAACAATGCTCAGCTAGGCCGTGACATTTAAACGATGCCCACTTGGCACTAAGGGGCCTAAAGTGTGCCAAGAAAACATCCCCCAAACCATTACACCACCACCACCAGCCTGCACAGTGGTAACAAGGCATGATGAATCCATGTTCTCATTCTGTTTACGCCAAATTCTGACTCTACTATCTTAATGTCTCAACAGAAATCGAGACTCATCAGACCAGGCAACATTTTTCCAGTCTTCAACTGTCCAATTTTGGTGTGCTCTTGCAAATTGTAGCCTCTTTTTCCTATTTATAGTGGAGATGAGTGGTACCCGGTGGGGTCTTCTGATGTTGTAGCCCATCCGCCTCAAGGTTGTGCGTGTTGTGGCTTCACAAATGCTTTGCTGCATTCCTCGGTTGTAACGAGTGGTTATTTCAGTCAAGGTTGCCCTTCTATCAGCTTGAAGCAGTCGGCCCATTCTCCTCTGACCTCTAGCATCAACAAGGCATTTTCGCCCACAGGACTGCTGCACACTGGATGTTTTTCCCTTTTCACACCATTCTTTGTAAACACTAGAAATGGTTGTGTGTGAAAATCCCAGTAACTGAGCAGATTGTGAAATACTCAGACCGGCCCGTCTGGCACCAACAACCATGCCACGCTCAAAATTCCTTAAGTCACCTTTCTTTCCCATTCTGACATTCAGTTTGGAGTTCAGGAGATTGTCTTGACCAGGACTACACCCCTAAATGCATTGAAGCAACTGCCATGTGATTGGTTGAGTAGATCACTGCATTAAGGAGAAATTGAATGGGTGAGTGTACATTGCTGAAAAATGTGCCAAAATAGATAAGATTAATGATGTGTTAGAGAGATAAATGTCTGTTAAAACAGTTTTCAATAGCAGAGTAGGTCTTTGACATTATGTCCAATTGGCATACCATGGCTTTTGCTGAGACAATGCCCATGTAGGAGCCATTCACATATTTGAAAGAATTAAAGATATGCTGTATCTAATAAATGTCCTCTTATAACTGCTTATTCTGTCCCATTGACTTGTCTAGACTAATCCTTTGTGTCAATAGCAGCAGTTGATAACATTTCAGTCAGACAATTAAAGCTATTTTGCTCTATGTTCTGTATTGTTTCCATGACAACTATAAACTTGGTAGATTTCTACTTATTTTTTCCCCATTTTCCTCCCCTCCCAATTGGTCTTGTCCAATTTCCCTTCAACTCCCCAGACAGATGCTGGGTGGTGTGAAGGGCACTTACATGATTCACCCAACCACATGTCGCAGAGCCGGCCGATTCTTTTCGCACTGCTCATCCAACACAGATGTTTTATTCAGCTCCTGTACCTCTGCCATCTTCCTTACAAGTGCCCAATCTGCACACAAGAAGTCACTGAAGAATGACGTGGCAAGGTTAATGATTTAACTAATCTATTCTAATTCTCGAGCAGCACTATGTCAAGATGCGCTGCCTTCTGATGGAGGTTCTGGGCAAAGTCGGAGAAGCCATTGTCAGGCTTGAACTACTGACGATCATGATGTAGCTTTTCCAGCAAGGCAGCAACTTAGCCCACTATGCCACAAGGACCAATAAACATTGTAGATTAATGTGCTACATAGCTTTCCTTCTGTAAATTTCATAAACTTCATATGCATTTAATATCCGGTAAATATCTTGGTTATAGTAAAAAATCTGTAATGTACTTTTTAAGCGTGTTTTGCAGCGTGTTTTGCACCCAGACAGAAACCAAGATGCTGCGTTATTGCAGCTCATTATTATTTGATTCAACAGTTCTGTTCTGGTCCTAGCATTTGTAAAATTATAGTGCGCCCTTAAAGTCACACAACTATTCCTTATCAAAACCACTTTTGAGGCGACAACGTGCATAATAGGTCTGGAAAGGGTATAATTTAAGAAAAGTTAATGATGGAGAGATATTTAACATTTTAAATTTGCTACATTTGTATTTGAGGACAGTGAGACACTGATAGTAGCTTAACACCATACCTTTGAAACTACAGCATTTGCATTTTGCTTTTGTATGGCACTAAGGGGGGCAGAGTGTCATTAGAATTGCTGTTTTGCTGTATATTTCATGCGATGAACAATAGCCATGCTTATTGTTGTTAAATTGATGTCAAAAATTTGTCAAGGATAGATATAATTATAAATAAGTAAATTACGCAAAGTTTAAATGGACTCTCCTGCCATACTGGAACACACTGTGTATAAAGCAGCTAGTGGATGCATGTTGTGGGTACACTTAAATATTACTATACTTCTAAGCTAAATCAGGAATCAGAAAAGTAATAATTTTTATCAATCGAAAGTTAGAGCTGTTTGTCTGGGTCTAGAGTCTGAAGTGTCCCTAGGCAGAACATTTGATAAATTTCTCCCCATAACTCTTTTGACTAATGTTCATTACTATTATATTCCCAAAACCCACACATCAATTTACAGGAACAAAACCCTTAACGCTCACCTGCCCTGTTCAAGTTATGTCTGTTTTTCTCTTATACCCTGACTTTGCATCATTACTTATCCTCTTATAGATTGTACGGATTGACAGGCAAATGAACACGGCTGCTATCATTCATCATTAGTACCTGTCAGCTGCGGTCGGTGGATCTTAATTGGGGAGTACGGGCTCATGTAACGTTCGGACCCGGAGCAAATGGAATGGTGCGCAATGCACCAAACAGAGTGTGCGCTACTGTTCCATTTCCCCCAGTCCGGACAGTAATATGAGCCTATCTTCCTCAATGAAGGTTCAGCGACCGCCGATGGTACATGTATTTATTCCGTGTTTTCTCTGGTTCACTGTAGTTCATTGTTAGATGTTATGTGTGTGTAGGTGCAATGTATTTATATAAGATGAGTTCATCCTGATATGGTTACAATTTTGACTCCTCAAAGTTTATTTGTGTTGTTCAACTATTTACGGACTAAATATCTTTATGTTATCCTTCACAGGAGGAGGCACAGCAGACCAGCACGGAGAGACATGAACTTATTTCGACCCAGTAGGGTTAGACTCTTATTTGGACGAGATGGACAATTACATCTGTGCCGCTCTTGACAGCATCCTTCAATCCGGGGGATATACACGCTACCCTCATTGATTATGGGGTGGTAGAAGAGAGTGGAGAGTGGGGGAGGATCAAGATGGCCAGCTCAGCCAGCTTTGCCCACATGGAAAGAACCTATATAAACATATATGTTTCAATATAGGTTTTGAATATACACTCACCTAAGGGATTATTAGGAAAACCCGTTAGATTTCTCATTAATACAATTATCTACTCAACCAATCACATGACAGTTGCTTCAATGCATTTAGGGGTGTGGTCCTGGTCAGGACAATCTCCTGAACTCCAAACTGAATGACGGAATGGGAAAGAAAGGTGATTTAAGCAATTTTGAGCATGGCATGGTTGTTGGTGCCAGACGGGCGGGTCTGAGTATTTCACAATCTGCTCAGTTACTGGGATTTTCACGCACAACCATTTCTAGGGTTTACAAAGAATTGTCCTGTGGGCAAAATTCCTTGTTGATGCTAGAGGTCAGAAGACAATGGGCCGACTGCTTCAAGCTGATAGAAGGGCAACCTTGAGTGAAATACCCACTCGTTACAACTGAGCTATGCAGCAAAGCATTTGTGAAGCCACAACACGCACAACCTTGAGGCGTATGGGCTACAACAGCAGAAGACCCCACCGGGTACCACTCAACTCCACTACAAATAGGAAAAAGAGGCTACAATTCACCAAAATTGGACAGTTGAAGACTGGAAAAATGTTGCCAGGTCTGATGAGTCTCGATTTCTGTTGAGACATTCAGATAATAGAGTCAGAATTTGGCGTAAACCGAATGAGAACATGGATCCATCATGGATTGTTACCACTGTGCAGGCTGCTGGTGGTGGTGTAATGTTGTGGGAGATGTTTTCTTGACACACTTTAGGCCCCTTGGTGCCAGTTGGGTATTGTTTAAATGCCACGGCCTACCTGAGCATTGTTTCTGACCATGTCCATCCCTTTATGGCCACCATGTACTTCCAGCAGGATACTGCACCATGTCACAAAGCTCAAATCATTTGAAAATGGTTTCTTGACCATGACAATGAGTTCACTGTACTAAAATGGCCCCCACAGTCACCATATCTCAACCCAATAGAGCATCTTTGGGATGTGGTGGAACAAGAGCTTTGTGCCCTGGATGTGCATCCCACAAATCTCCATCAACTGCAAGATGCTATCCTATCAATATGGGCCAACATTTTTAAAGAATGCTTTCAGCACCTTGTTGAATCAATGCCACGTAGAATTAAGGCAGTTCTGAAAGCGAAAGGGGGTCAAACACAGTATTAGTATGGTGTTCCTAATAATCCTTTAGTTGAGTGTATATGTACATATAAACTGTATATAGGTTTCATATATGCGCATATATCCTCATATAGGTTCTTTCCATGTGGGTGACGGCGGACAGAAGGAGCTGGAGTAGAGAATCTAGGCAAAGAACAGTGAAGAACAAGCAGACCTAATTTGCTGGGAGATGGACCAGGATGGATCAGAAAGGTGAGGGGATATGGACAGTGATCTCCAGAGCACGAACCCAGGTTGGCTAGCGGCATGTTCCCTATCCACTGCACCACCTGGGCACTTTAGGCAAATAGAGTCCCCCTCGCAGACAGTCCCGCAACCCAGAAAATTAGGGCTGCTTGAAGTCCTGTGGGACACTCCTCACTTGCCAGACCTTGTTGTGTAGGTGGGCTGTTGTTAGTTTACTGGTCATGGTGGTTCGCAGTTTCAGGGTGCGGGGGCTGTGTGTTGTTGTTGGTGTATATGTTTGCATGATGCGTGTCCCTGGTGCCTTGCGCATCTCCTCTTTTGTGGAGTGTCTGTCCTTCTCCTGTCTGGAAATGGTAGCTCCTGTGTCTGTGCGTGTTGTTTTATCATAGCAGGTCTCCAGGGTCCATCCTCCTGATGGAACCGGATGGGTGTGCCAACAGATAGGTGACGGAGTGTCCTGGTGCCTCTGTTGAAGTATGTTTGTTGGCGGTGTTGGAATGCATTTTTCCTCTCTTGGACGGCTTCCTGGGGTGCTACCTCTGGCTGTAGATGCCTGCTGGTTGCTGGGAGTCTGGAGCGTAGTTGTCGGCACATGAGGAGCTGGGCAATTGACTGG
The DNA here is from genome assembly GCA_016801145.1 of Umbra pygmaea. Lineage (NCBI taxonomy): Eukaryota > Metazoa > Chordata > Actinopteri > Esociformes > Umbridae > Umbra > Umbra pygmaea. The sequence goes on along the minus strand of JACXGM010024976.1, from coordinate 6,474 downwards.
AGGTTGTCCACTGGAGTGTTTCTGTACTCCAGCAGAGTGAGGTAGGGGTCTTTGTTTCCAGCTTTTACCTTGTCCCGGATGCGCTTCGCCGTCTGGATGGTCTTTTCAGGGAAGTCATTGCTCTGTGGGTAATGTAGGCTTGTGGTGGTGTGGGTGAAGTCCCACGCATCTGCGAAGTGGCAGAACTCCTCAGAGATGTAGCATGGTCTGTTGTCGCTGATAACTGTCTCTGTGATGCCATGACGAACGAACGCAGACTTGAGATTGGTGATTCCTGCTGGTAAGGTGCAGCTTGTAAGTCGCTCCATTTCCAAGAAACTACTGTAGTAGTCTACAATGATGGTAAAGTTTTGAGTGTTCCATGTGAAGAGGTCTGTACCAACCACTTGCCATGGTCTCTCGGGTATGTTGTGTGACCGCAGAGGTTCTTTGCGTTTGGCATCACGTTGTTCCTGGCATATACTTAACTGCTCTACTGTTTCTTCTATCTGTTTGCCGATCCTGGGCCAGAACAGGATGTCTCACACCCTGTGCTTGCTTTTCTCCATGCCCATGTGTCCTGTGTGTATACGCTGAATCATGTCTCCTCTGAGGGTCTGGGGGACTATGATTTTCTCACCCTTGAAAACTATTCCTTCCATCTTGATTGTGTGTGTGTTGTTTTGACTTGCAGGGTTTTGAAAAACTTATTGAGATTTTGGCATTTCATGCACTGCTTTCCATTGGCTGGACAGGCGCCATCTTTGGTGGTGTGCAGGCCTACGCATTGCTCACATTCTCTGTGTGCTGTGGCGGTCTCCCTCGGCCTGGCTTTGTAACTTGTGTGTATTTGTCTATGTTTAGGCCTTCGGCCTATGGCATGTATAGCATCGTTATTGAGGTCTCTGCTTCCGACCATCTCTTTGAGCTGGGCTTGTACTAGTTCGTAAGAGTGTGCAATGTCTATGGCTTGGTCTAGTGTTAGCTCCGTGCCATGGCTAAGTAACTTCTACCACACTCGCTTTGAGTTTGTAGCGAAAATGATGTGGTCTTGCATCATCTTGTCACTGTTTGAGTATCCACAATCTTCATCCAACAGCTTTAGCTCTGTTACGAAGTGTTTAAGGTTTCCCCATCCCCTTGCATATTTCATGGAAACAATATCTTGCATATATTGGGTTAGACTTTGGTGTGAGATATGCAGTGTACTTATCATAGTATGTTTTCAGTTTCTTTGCATCTTCCTCTGTTAGTGCCATGTGTTGAAAATGTCCTGTCCTTTCTCCCTGATCCATAAGAGAAGGTAACTACATTTGTCCTGTTTGCGTTTCTCCCGTAGGGATCCCGGAGAATATCGACTCTGCGTGTTGCTTGAAACATCGCCATGCTTCAGGTAAATTTGTTGAATCCCAATCCATCTTGGGTACTGGGATGCCGAACCTATCCATATTTTGTCTGACTGTGGGTATTTGAGCCTCTACCCTGACACTATAGGATAATTTTCTTTACTATAGAACTGATGATTAATAAAATGTGTGTAGAAATAGGTTTCTTGTTTAGAATACAGTTATGAGGAAATGCAATAAATGTAGCAAGAGATTTTGGTATATGTTATGCAGAATAACTGTTCAAAGGATCAGTATTAGTCAGAACTAACCACTAAGTGATATTAAATGCGTGTTTGGTGTCTATTAGAAGCTATAGATCATGTGGAAATTATAAAGCAAGACCAGTTTTTCTGAGACTGTTGGAAAATGATTTATGTAATTAAAAAGGATTGTTCCCTGGAAAATGTATTGCAAATGCTCCTTTAGGTAAAGAGACGGCGTAATTAAATAAGATTATGTAGGAATGCAGGCAACTAGGTGACAATTGAATGTTGAATACAAGAGTCCTTTTTGAAGCCAAGGTTCCTGCTGGTTGTGACAAAATGGCAAACATTTGGCTGTGTTATCTATTGTTCTTGGTTCAGCTGTAGGCCATACTGTAGCCAGCATAGTGGGGCTTCAAAGAGAAGCATTTACATGAGACCCAGACTAACTGTCGCCTTAAACCTGTTGAATGTATATTGTATCCAAGGGCAACTATTGGTTAGATTGAATAATGCCATATATTAGGCCAGTAGTTCACCAGTATTATTTCCTGTCATAACGTCATTACTGATATAACCAAAGTGAGAAATGATGATCAGGAGTTCTTCCTGCAGGAACGACCGGCATTATTGTTGATTCAAACAATAAAGTCTTTTGCTCTATTTACACATTCTCCGGACTCTGGCTAAATTAATTAGTTGATGAACACATCGATTAATACAAGAAAACACCATATAATATTTGTCTGTTTGCACACTGGCTAAACTAGCCTATATAAAATAATTAGGACGGACAATGGACATTATGAACTGGTTGTTAATTCCGCCATCTTCACCACACCTAAATCTCGTGGGAGTTACAGGGATATACCCCGGGGCTATGGTGTCCCTTTGGGACATACATTCAGGATGTTACGGTGAACCTTTTCGAATTTAAAATATTTGGCCTATGGGAGTATTGGTAAACTATAGATGAAAATAAACTTCTCTTCATCTCAAGGTATGATAATGCTGTCTGTGCCTACTGAACAACATTAGAAAGAATCTCTTAAACAATAGACATTCTAGGCTATGTAGCTCCAGTAGTAGATTTCTCTACCTGACAAAACTTTGAGGGGGAATTTCAGTCACAAGTATGTTTTCCAATTACAGTGAATGATATGCCATTGGAAAGCTCAGAATCTGTACTTTACCTCTGACTTTAGTGACAATAAACCCAGATATACGTAGGTGGTGTGTCAATGGTCTCTGTTACTGCCTGCTAACCCTGTGCACTGTGATAATGACAGAGGTTTAACTTGGCAGTCATGGGGAATCCACACTGACCCCAGGCAATTGCCCTTGCAACCCCATTCATTTCTGAGGCCAAATTTCATGTCAAATGTTTTTATATATTTTTTATACATGATTTTATTTAACACAGGAACAATGCAGTGAAAATATAACCAATTCACAAAAATACACATTATTTTTAAATAATTCTAGAATCAGTTTTTGCTAGTTTCATAATGAAATGTCATTTTTGTTATGTTATTAATGTCTATGTTTTGTATCACTTAAAGATGCATATGTCATTTTCCAGCAATTTGTCCGCGCAAGCCAAATGTAACATCCTTTCATTTTACTTTTTTTACACGTATTTATTGAACACAGAAACAAAATAATACATTTCTGAAAATGCACATTATTATGTTGCCCATAATATGCCTTGTTTGCTAGTTAGATATTGTGAAATGTTGATTGTGCTATTCAAAAATTTTCTTTATTAATGTTTTTAACCCCTAATTCTTAATGTTTGCTAGTCCTAAAACACCATTTTTGTATTGTTTTGAAGGCTTCAACAAAGTGACATAGTATAGGTTTAACATTGAGCTACATTGCATTGATAAAAAAAGTGTCCAAACTGCAAATTTACTTTTAAAACTTTCTTTCATCATTTACCTTTCACATCGCATACTGTCATGTTTTCTTTTCTCTTCATCCTGTTTTCTTCTCTTTCTCTTTTCTTTAACAAGCGATATGTTCACTTCATGGTACATGTGTTTGGCCTGCTTCAAAGCAAACTGGCAGGAGTAGACACATCATGGGGCCCCATTAGGGAGGTTTGTAAGATGCATTCCTTGCAAAAGTAGTTTTGAGGTGGTGGGGAATCCACAGATTTTTATTTATACTTTGCTGTCAATGCTGAGGATTCTATTTGATCATTCCTCAGCAGCCCCCTAGAGTCTTGGGGGCACCAGGCGTTTGCCTGCCTTGCCTGACCTTACGCTTCAGCCTCTGGTCTGATTCAGAGTGAAAAGCATCTCCGAAACATCAGCTCAAATCCTTCTCATTTTGGTTGCTATGGAAACTTACAGAATCTGCTAAAGCGTTATTATGGCACACTGGTCATTAAACTTTTTGTCCTTTAACCAAGTAAGATGATTGAGATCTGATTCTCATTTCCAACAATGGCCTGGTCAATTATAATGCAAAACTGTGCAAAGAGGACAAAATAGCACATGCAATACACATAATCAAATACTCAACAGAATGTATATAATGTACACCATGTGCAAACTGAGGTCACCTTATAGGAGTTGACTAATAAATATACAGTGGAGGTGGTACAGTAACACTGGAGAATAAAATGTGCAAATGACAGTGTGGAAATTAAAAGGATACTTAACATGTACAGTAACACTGGAGGATAAGTGTGCAAATGACAGTGTGGAAATTAATAGGATACTTAACATGTACAGTAACACTGGAGGATAAGTGTGCAAATCATAACATGCAAATTAAGGAGGAAGGCTCATGGGGATCTCCAATGTTAGGCTAGTTATTTTTGAAATTTATTCTAGTCTTTGGCAGCAGAGAACTGTAAGGAGCAATGACGGCCAAAGGACGTGTTGGGTTTAGGGGTGACCAATAAAATATACTTGCTAGAGTGCAGACTATGGGTGGGAATTGCTAATGGATCATCCCATGTGGGAGCTGGGAGGTCTATTTCCAGTACATCGTTTAAGCCTAAAATGAAGACAATTTTGGCCCCAAGTAGCAGGCGGAGATTGTCCTCCAGCGTAGAGTCTTTAGCCTAATATAATAAAGATATGGGAGGATCTCTGCTTCAGGCTTTGTCTAGGTGGCTGCTCTTCACAATAAAAGCTAGAATTAACTGCAGTTAGCCACTGTGTGGAGTAATAAAATTGTCTCTACTTTTTTAAAGGAAAAAAAATTATAATGCGAATGGCAGACACAATTTAATTTGCAAACCGAAGATGAGTGAATTCATGAAGTAGATTTGCTGAAGGTTTTTCCCTTTCACTTGAAAAGGAACAAGACAATTTCCTATTTTAAACCTGTCATATTAGTTGTAAATCTTATTAGACGTTTCCAGCCCCCATCATACCTTTCTTGTAAAGAAGATGGAACTCCTCCTCTTTACAACTTATTCTCAGATACCCTATGTTAAACACATGGTAGCCTAGTAACTGTGTTTGTATACAAATCTTGAATAGGTTATCAAACCTTTTGCCTCCAAGGCCCCCCATGTACAATTAAATATTTCAGGACCCCCTTACATGAGAGGATAAAAAAATGCTAATTTGTATTATGTTTATTAAAATAAATGTGATGATGGAATGAGGAAGATGGATAGTCACAAGCCATTTAAACAAAAATGAACTGCTTGAATTTTTGCTCCAGAAGTGGGATAGTCCAAAATCAATGTTTAAAGACTGGCATGCCAAGACGCATGAAAGCCAATTATTATTATTATAATTTAATTATTATTATTCCACCAAATATTGATTTCTGAACTCTTTCTAAATCAACACATTAGTAATGTATTATTTAAAAAATATGAAGATATTTTCTTTAAGTCGGCCTTCGCCTCGTGGCTTTCTACACTGCTGAGGTGTGCAGTTTTTCCATGGCAACGCACAGTCTGTCGTGTGTTAATGCACTTATAAAACCGTTGCCAACATTTTATTTGTGAAAAAAATATAAATTTTCACAAGGGATCTACCTTGTTAGAACCTACAAAATATAAGCTTCCTGGTTCCTATTCATAACATTTCTGGCTATAGTTTAAAAACAATCTGTATTCAGGAAAAGTGTTATATTTTAAGTAAAAGTACCACCTGAAAAAACTACTCTAGTAGCAGTAAAAGAGTTCTTGGTCAAAAAAGTGTTTGAGTATTAGTTACTTTTTTCTCCATACATTAACACTGTAGTAACAACAAGGAATTATAATTTAAGAGGGAACAAACACTAACTGCATTTTTCCTGTTTGACTAGGCATTTGTTTTACAGAGCCTATGGAATCAAATTAGGGCCAATAATATGTTGAGGATGCGAAGTGATGTTTGCATATGTAAAAAAGTTTTGCATCTGAGGAAATATTTTGTGAATGTGTAAAAAGGTTTTGCATCTGAGGAAATATTTTGTGAATGTGTAAAAAGGTTTTACATATGTAGAAATATTTTGTGAATGTGTAAAAAGGTTTTGCATCTGTAGAAATATTTTGTGAATGTCTGCAAATGTTTTGTGCAACACTGAAGTTACAAAACCCAAGTTACGAGTTGCAAAATTTTTCATGTGTCAAAACAGGGCCAAAATATTATCCAATCAGCTCGTTGCTTATTGATTAGCCAATCAGAGTGCTGCCCACCGATCAACCATTTCAATCCTTAATGTAGCTAGCATTACTGTAACGATTCTTAGTTCCCCTTCCCTGGACACTGCCACTTCCCTATTCCATCCCGCTCAGAACTACAATTCCCATTCACCAGTTTTACTTCCTGTGGACTACAGCTTCCCTAGTCATGCCTCTTCAGAACTACAGTTCCCATACCCGGACTCAATCATCCTGATTCACCACACCTGCTCACTCCATTCCAGTATTTAAGTCACACACCTCT
>JACXGM010024975.1:0-15502 GCA_016801145.1 Umbra pygmaea | reverse complement strand
AAGCACAGGACTAGAGTGGTGTAAGCCAAAACAGCGTAACAGAAAACAATACTCGACAAAAGAGCCTGTGAGTAGATTGGGTCTAAATAGACAGAACAAACAAGTAATCAACACACCTGTGCATGTACACAGGTGTTACCAAGCATAGAGCTGCCTAGACCACTACACCTTCAAAAGTGTACATGTGTATAAATATATATTCTAACATAACAGATGCACTCTACCTGTGTGTAACAACAGAACATGTAAACTAAGTAAGAAAGAAAAGTAAGGAACACCCGAGCAACCTAGTACTCGGGCGAACCAGATCGATGAGGACCCTGAGTACCCCTTACACTCGCTATTCCTCATTTATTCCAACTCCACAAACAATAGATTTACTCATTGGGTCTATCTGTGGAAAATATTTCCCTCTTCCCTTTACCGTCATTTCTATTTATTCGTTCTCCCATATATAAGTAAATTCACCTCACTCACTTCTCTCCTGTCTCTACCTCTTCCTCTCCCTTCTCATCATTCTCGCTGCTGCTCCTTTCTCCTGCCTTGCTTTCACCTCTCTTTTCTCACATCTCCACAGACAGGATTTTTGTAGATATACTTCAAGAGCATTGAGCTATAATTCAATACAATTCATACAAGGCAACAACTTTGATCATAAAGCTATAATGACAGAGAAGAGCTTTGACTGAGCTGAGCAGGAGTTGCGTGCAACAACCAAAAGTCCAAAGTTGGAAAAACAAAAAACTTTATTAGGGATTAAGGGTTTGAACATTGTCTGAAAGTATGGAGGGAGGTTTCCCCTCGCTGCAATGGCAAGCACCAAGGATTTGTAGCACAGTAGACCTCAACTCCTGGAGACCCCCAATTATTCCAAGTACAAGATGTTTTCCAGAGTTTGTACACCTCTACTTGTCAATTAAAAATCAAACCCCAAGGTAGCTCCACATACACACACAACCATCTTTGACAAAAACAGTATGTCGAGAAGTCAATGGCCTAGTTCGCCATTCACCGTATCCTGTAATAAAATTGGTCACGAATTCCCCCAAAGTCTATATAGAGCTATACTTACCTTTGCTAGTGCTGGGCCCGGCTGGTTGTTCCAGTTGATTTTCGGGATACTGAAAATCAACACATCAGTTCACATGAGGGTCAAAACTTGAATGATCTAACAAACATATGCAATCATCTTTTTGGTTAGAGATGGTTGAAAGCACAAATTGAGCCCTGTCCCACTCTTTACAACAAAAACATTCTGTCCCGGTTGCCATTTCTGGGCAGTTTCCACAAACACCACCAGTCCGATGCAAAGACTGTAGCGGCTCGATTCACCTGATATAGCTCCTGCCAATGCCAAATATCTTCATCAATGTATTGCAGCTCAAACATGTATGGTTGTATAATAAAAAGGAAATTACCATTCAAAAACAGCTGGGTGTGTGAATGTGCGCGAGTGTGTATGAGACAGGAGGCAGATGCAGGCAGACTATTTTATTTACATAACATAGCAGTTTTATACTTAACAGGATAATTCACACTAGAACTAACGTAATAAAAATAACCTAGACATGATGACAAGGATAATCACTCACAACTGTCAGTAAGACAAGAGCTTAAATTGCCTTGATGATGAGGTGATGGGCTGCAGGTTTGTCCAGTAATTGGGTGTGCTTTCATTAGTGTTACTCCTCTGCAAAGGTGAGTTCCTCAGACCAGTGATCATTAGACCAGCAATGACAATCGCTGGAGGGGTGGATCAGGTGGAATCGTGACGTTTTCAGCACAATAGTGCTGGGTTCCTTCCGAGGCTTGCTGTTTGTTTGTTCAGATTACGAGGCTGAAAACGACATCCAATACAATTTCATAAAAATAATGTCCTAATAACGGAGTTCGAACCGCAGCGTTTAAAAACTAGGCTGGAGTCATAGAAATTGAGTAGCTACTTAACACAGAAACACAAAAGACGAAGGCTCCAGCATAATATGTAGCATTATAGCTATGCAACAGACAAACGAAGCAACCGGTGTAATTTATAAGTTGGAGCAATCAACGTGGACCTAGGAAAAGGGAAAATGGAAAGACCCTGCTCTGGAGTAGGAGCTAAAAAGGTTATAGGAACGGCGGTGCAAGGAACACAAGAAAAAAAGGGTTATAGGAACGTTATGTTCTAGGAACTGCAAAAATCCCTGCGGTCAGAAAGCGGCTATAGATCTTTTGCTTGAGGATGCTCTAAAGGTCCTCAATAGGGTTGGGGTCAGGGGAGGATGGGGGCCACACCATGGGTTTCTCTACTTTTATGCCCATAGCAGCCAATGACACAGAGGTATTTTTTGCAGCATGAGATGCATTGTCATGCATTGTCATGCATGAAGATGATTTTGCTACGGAAGGCACAGATCTTCTTTTTTGTACATTGGAAGAATGTGGTCAGTTAGAAACTCTCTATACTTTGCCAAAGTCATTTTCACACTTTCAGGGACCCTAAAGGGGCCTACAAGCTCTCTCCCCATGATCCTGGCCCAAAACATGACTCTGCCACCTCTTTGCTGACGTCACAGCCTTATTGGGACATGTTGGCCATCCACCAACTATCCACTACTCCATCCATCTGGACCATCCAGGGTTACACGGCACTTATCAGTAAACAAGACTGTTTGAAAATCTGTCTTCATGTATTTCTGGGCGCACTGCATGCATTTCTACTCGTGAGCATTTGTTAGGGGTGGCCGAATAGTATGTTTATGCACAACTGCAATCCTCTGGAGGATCCTACACCTTGAGGTTCACGGTACTCCAGAGGCACCAGCAGCTTTAACTACCTGTTTGTTGCTTTGTAATGGCATTTTAGCAGCTGCTCTCTTAATCCGATGAATTTGTCTGGCAGTAACCTTCCTCATTATGCTTTTATCTCCATGAACCACTCTGTGCTCTGAATCAGCCACAAATCTCTTCACAGTATGATGATCACGCTTAAGTTTATGTGAAATATCTAATGTTTTCATACCTTTTCCACTATTTGACACAGCAGGGAGATCCTTTTTCTTTCCCATATGGCTTGAAACCTGTGGCCTGCTTAATAATATGGAACATCCTTCTTTAATAGTTTTCCTTTAATTGGGCTCACCTGGCAAGTAATTATCAAAGGTGACTGAGATTGATTTCAGTGATCCAAAGAGACACAATACCATCCATGATTTTGATTGAAAAACAAAATATTTGATGTTTATGACAAATTTCCAATTTGCATAATATTTTGGAATGCGGTGTACATAGGCTTCAATGAAAAGTCAATGATACATCATATAGTCTATATCATTTCTAATATACCTTATTCTACTAGTAATGCATATGTATCATATATTATAGGAGTGTGCCATTTTGTGTGGATTATCTTTTCAAATTAATCATGACAAATATTTTTCACATTTAAATTCCATTAACACTTTTTAGCAAATTATTGCCATGATTTTGTTAAAGTATTAAATGTTTTTGGCAGTTTATTATATTCCGTTGAACTGTTTAACATGTTTAATTAAGAAAAGATGCAGAAAATTGCAATATTGATTTGCCATACATTCAGAATCGGGAGAATTGTAAGAATCGCAATACATAACGTATCGGCACAAAATTATTGTGAAAAGATCGTATCCCTATACAAAAGACTTGTATAGGGATACCTGAATCAGGAAACCCCAACACTGTGATGGTATTCTATCACAGCGTTCCGCCAGGGCCAGATGGGACATTGGTCCTGGAGCTGGCACTGGTGCGACTGGTCGTGAAGTGCTACCAGGCACTGTTGGTGTCACCGGAGCGGTCTGCATCTGCAGAGCATTAAGAATTAGTAGGTTGTCCTACTAAAAAAACTAAACGGTTCCCATCTCACTAGTTGATTTTCATCTGTTAATGTAAGAATAAAAAAACAACTCAAAACTTTGCGACCCTTCTTTTCAATAAAAGTCATAAGCCTTCCATTCATGGAGTCGGCCAGTTTCTTGATCTGTTGGCAATCAACTTTTTGTGCAGCAGCCACCACAGCCTCCCAGACACTGTTCAGAGAGGTTTACTGTTTTCTTCACCATAAATCGACTGTTTAAGAAGGGACCACAAGTTCTCAGTAGGGTTTAGGTCAGGTGAGAAAGGGGGCAATGTCATTATTCTTTCATCTTTAAGGCCTTTTGCGGCTAGCCACCCAGTTCATTACTTAGGACCATGCGACAGAGCGTTGTCCTGCATAAAAAATCATAATCTTATTGAAAGATGCAGACTTTATCCTGTACCACTGCTTGAAGAAAGTATCTTCTAAAAATTGGCAGTCGGTTTGGGAGTTAAGTTTGAGTCCATCTTCAACCCAAAAAGGTCAAAGTAGCTCATTTTTAATAATACCAGCCCATACAGTAACCCACCTCCACCTTGCCTACTTTGGTAATCAATGTGATTTTCACTGCCACGGCAGCCATTTTCCTACTTAACGTCAGGGAGAGAATCTCCACAAAAGTGTGTGAAGTATAGTTCGCTAAAGTAGAGAAAGTACGGTTGGCAGAACTGTCAAACTCCAAAGGGGAAATTCAAAGGGCGGTTTCTTTATGGACTTGCATTTAGCTGTTGGAGCAAAAGTTTCCTTACTCCATTAATATATGCGTATGTTTGATGTAACTTTTAAATATATCACAGGAATTCATTTAAAAAAGTTGTATCTTCTGAAGGAAGTGAGCTGCCTCAGAGCAGCAGTGACATCCAATTAGGATGAAGGGCGGTCCCAAAATCTAGACACCTCAGAGAAAGAAGGAGAGTACAACTCAGGGACGAATTTGAGCTTCAGAGCATCTATATATACAGGATTTGGAACCTAGAGTCCTAAAATATCACAGAATGCATCTTTAAGAAGTTTAAGGGCAGGCACCACACTAAAATTTATGACTTTACATCCATCTGTCTATTCTCAGATTATGGGATAGTTTGCAACTTTAACTTTTATACATTCAAAATATGCACAAATAAATCAACAATGAATTATACAAATATTAGATTTTTATCATCTTATCACCACTCCGTCAAATGTACCTAGTATACATTTCGTTTTTGTTTCATGTAGACATTTGACCCCTATTTTTTTTACTGTCTTATGTTGATCATATATCATTAGAAAGATTCTTTCCTGGAGCATATTGTTGGCTTGTCCATATATGGCTATATTCTTTGTAGTTGAAGGGATTTGTGCTGAAAGTTGAGTTGAAAATAATGTTTTAATTGCATTAGCATATTTTTATCGGCCATTTTCTCAAAATCACATGTAGTCCATGTTCAAATTTATTTTTCTCAGTCATTCAAGGAAGCTTTTTTTAATAACTTTCATAATTTATAATTTAACTGTATTTTTATCTGTAAATACATGTAAAATGTGCATCCGTCCTATATATGAGAATGTTGTTTTTTAAATAATTTCATCAAATAATAATATTTTGATAAACTGTTCAGTATAAGTCTGACCATTGGTGGTCTTATTCAAACAAAAGTCATTTAAACATTCTGTTTTGAAGCAGTGTTGAAAAATGGATTCTCGTAATATGCAAATTTGCTGATATTTAAGGATAGTTTCCTAATTCTCATATTTAAATTGTTAAATAAATAATACTTGTAATACAAAAATATCTTGAAAGTTATGGATGCTCCCAACTGGTAAATGTCAGTCTAAAAAGACTAAAGGAAGAAAAAAAATCCTTATAGAGGGTGGTGCCTGGCCTTAAGAAAATAAGAACATCCATGTCATACCTAAATATATCCAGTAGGGGGCAATGTGCACAAAGTAACAACAGGAAGAACCAAAAGATTCAAAAGATCAAATGTATATGTACATAGCTTAAATGCTTATTTTTGATGGTTGTGATCTGTCCCATGTTGATGCTGTGACAGCATATTATTTACCTGGCAACATAACATAAAAAAGTCACTAGAAGTATATTTGTTATTTGGGGGTTAGGCAGAAGATATCACCCTCTGCAGAGTCATGTGGTTTGAATTGCAGAAACATGCAATGATGAAGCCCTTTAGTATAGGTTCGATGATTTCTTGACCCTGCTGAGATTGTAAACACTGTATGCATGTTGAGTGACCAATTCAACTCCTCTGAAATTTCAACACAGAGAAACGTAAAAGTTCTTGACCCAGTCCATGGTGCACATGAGGGTGTGCTCAGCCTAATAGAACTTGAAGTCTACGATCAGCTGTTGTAACTCTACTGGTTTATTTGATTTTAAGGAAAAGGTTGTTTACCTGGCACCACATTGTCAGCATACAAACCTCCTCTTTTCAGCCCGTTTATTCAGTGTTTGTGGTCAAGTGAAGCCCACCACTATTGGGTTGTCAGCAAACTTGGAGTTAGAGCTATGTGGGGCCACACAGTAGTGGGTGTGGAGGACTGGAGGGGGCTGAGGACGCACCCTTGTGGGGCCCACCTGGTGAGAATCGTTGTGGATAATGTGTTGTCAACCTTCACCAACTGGGAGTGGCCAGTCAGGAAGTTCAGGGCCCAGTTGCAAGTGGAGGGTTCAGACCAAGAGCCATTCACTTTGATGAGCAAGGAAGGCACAAGGGTGTTGAAGGCTGAGTTGTAGTTTTAATCATCCTCATATATGCATTCCTTTTCCAGGTGGGTGAGGGCCATGTGCACTGCAATGTTGTCACACTTGGATGGTAGGTAAATTGGAGAAGGTCAAGTGTGTTGAGAGAAGATGTGGTATTTGACTAGACTCTTGAAGCATTGCATGATGGACAGAAGTGAGTGCTAACCCACTGGGCAAAAGACGTTTAGAAGACGTCTTTTTGGTTGTAAAGACGTTGACTAGACGTCTTTACAACAACGCCCTGTGCCCACTAGGAAGGGTCAAGTAAACAATTCAGTCACTTGAAAATACCAGCTGGAAATACCATCAAGTTCTTTATGATGCATTTATTGTTGCAGGCCCATGATGTAGTTACTCATGTCTGATTTGTATGTATTTGTTGGTTTTCACTGCACAACTATCAAATTGTGAAAGATTATAGCATAGTTAGCAGCACACAAAATTAGTGGTGGTTGTGGTAGAATGTGTTTCTAGCTCTAATTCAATGGGTTGGTGATAATGGCATGAACATATTGGGGTTGAAATCTAAACAACCATACGAGTCATGCAGTCACTGAACAAATAAGTTCAAATTAGGTTGATTGCCAATTAGCAGAACATGTGTGTTAGCTATAATAGAAATCTGACAATTAGGCTAGCACTTTGGTATTCGAGATTTGAAAGTAACATGAGGTAACTAACAACGTTTTAAAGAGGTAAAATAGACATTGTGCTAAATACAGGTTCATTGGTCACAAAATGTCCTAAATTATTTGATGTGTCAAGGAGAACAGTTTAAAAAATCATGACATGACTAAATCGACTGGCAAAACGGGAACTGTGATCACTATGTGAAAGCTGACTGAAATGGATGAACACCTAAAAGTATAGTTGCTCAATACCCCAAAAAGTACTGCTGCAAAAATAACCACAGAATTGAATTAGCACATTTGTGATCCAGGCTCAACAAAAACTGCATGTCGTGAGCTTCACAAAGCTATAATTTATGGCAAGGCTGCCATTCTGTAACCACTTGTGTCCAAAGCCTATGCACAAAGAAGCATACGTTGTGTAAAAGGAAAACATTACCTGGATCCAAAAGCAATGGGGAAAAAAGGTATTTGGTTTGATTAATCTTTCAACTTATTTCCGATATTACTACGGGAAGCCTTTATCCGGCAACAACGTCTACTGACAACGGTTAAACACATGCTGGTGGATCCGTAACCTAGGGAGCCATCTTGTGGGAGTCATTTGGTCTAATGATTGCTCTGCATGGTCGTAAAACTGCTAAGGAATATGAGAACATTTTACAGGATTAGGGGCCTCCTTTGGTGAAAACCACAGGGCTAGCATCCGGTTTGACAAAGTGAAGCAAATGGGGAAGTGCCTTAAACCTGCATTCTATCTGAATTCCAGCTGGTGGAGATACGTGTGGTTGCAAAAGAGTTCAGCTTCTGTAGAAGTCTATGAGAAAGTCAGCCAGTTCTCAATTGATTTATTACCTCAGTAAACATTTTCATAATGAGTGTATGGTCTCACTCGCTAGTTTTAAATCTTCTGCAATACAGAATGATGTTCATTTTTTAAATAATGGTCTCTTTGATTTTAATATCGGCGATAAAGCAGGGCGGGTTTTAGGGAGTGGATATGAAGTGATTGACATTGACTGTGCCAGTGAAAGTGTTTAACGTAACATAGAGCGTAAGCAGCGTTGCCAACTCTCAGCTAACGTCACAGTCAGAAACCACCTCTCGTCTAAAATCGTCACATCCGCAACCAAGATGGCTGCGCTCGTAATGGCAAATTTGACAACTCAAATCCAAGCGGCTAGGCTTAGACCTGGAAGTTGAAGCAGCCCTAGGTGGATTCTGATGCTACCTGGCTATCACCTCACGTTAGCATTCCATTCATGTCAGGGGTCACTTTGACAGTGAATAAATTTACATCCGAAGTGTTTAAAGACTCTATTTTATTTTTAGTTTATTTCTAAAGAAAATGGACAACGTATAAAAACCTCCAATAATTTGTATCTCAAGTTATGGCCCCGTAGCAGCCATTTTTGTGAAAATTTGCTAACTATTGTGTCATAACCACATGATTTACTGTTGCACACTTGAGAAATTACCGTATAGTCCAGGAGAAGCTTGCAGGCAATCGGGGGGACGTGGAGGCATACAGTCAAAATGACAAAATAATGAATCAGAAAAGTTAGCAAAAGTTGCTTCTAGGTTCTCTGTCTCTACAACAGGCAAGATTCGGAATACTGTCAATGGGAATGATTCGAATTTCTCTTGGCACGGCTAAGAGAAGAATTACAGCTTTCAGAGACGTTGCTCACGTCAAATCTACACTATGTCATCACGCTCAGCTTGAGGCTGAGCAGTACACTCGGCTACCACCAAAAAGTGCTTCTATTTGGCTTCACTTGCTCTCCATAAGGTGTCAATTCGCCCATACTGTCGTTGCTCAAATAAGATCTTCACAAACCAATGGGTGACGTCACACATGTTACCTCCAGTACTATATACGGTCTATGGTGAAAACATTATTTTTTTAATATTTCAGGTGGATAACGCCTAACGCACTGCAAAATACATTTAAATTAGTTTCATGATCCTCATATGACGTCGTGATTTCTGAAACTGTTCTCCTTGACACATCGAGTAATTTAGCAAATTTTGTGATCAATGAGCCGTCTTCCATGGGCTCCAATCACCAGATCTAAACATCACAGACATTTTAATGGACGTTTTGGAGAGTGAAGTATGTTTTCACCTCTTCACCCCTCAAGAGGGTTTTCTTGAAGAACATCGATTCTATCCCAATACACACACTTCAGGACTTGCATGGCAATATCCCAAGGATTTTAACTGTTCTTAAGGCAAAGGGTTGCCCTAGCTACTCGATATTATGTACTTGATTTTACGGGTGTCCCGTTTTTTTCTCCAGCCATGTTCATAATAAAAAGCTATATATTATAAAAAGCTATACACTTACAATTCTGCCTAATCGTAAAATAATTTAGCTGGAGGTCAGTGAGACGATTCACGACCTTTTGTCCATCGCATCTTGTGAGTTTCCATGACATATAATTTGGGTGGAGTTTCATTAAACCTCTTCACTGAATCTATTAGAAGTATAAACATACGAATAAGAACACATTCTGGTTGTAGTTAGACACGTTTTAGCATTTTAAACCTGAAAATTAAATAAAACAGTTATGATTGTTCTCATCTTTAGCAAATATACACAAGCCAAAAAGATATGTGGCGTAAAGCGTTATTTTACCGTGGAACTATATTTTGTGACGGAAGACATGTCAGTTGATGTTCTCCGCGGAGTGATATGCTATAAATACTTGTAAAGGCACTTTTTATAGCCATTCGGTCTGTGATGCCACCGGGTAGAGGCGAGTTAGAATAGTGGCTATAGCTTGACAGCGCTGAACCTGATCAATGTGAAGTGATGATGATCTAGCTAATATTAAGTCAAAAAAAAATTATTACAGATAAACTGCATTAAGATATATATTTGTTTACTTTTCGTATTGTAAAAAGTAACTTGAATCGATTAAACTGCATACACTTAACTAGCAAGTGTTTTCGCTCTAACTGAGATTTGACGACCAACACAATGGACCGGTCCGAATGACAAGCGATTTCAATGACGTTACCTTTAGGTGCATCTTGGATTACGGGGAAGAGACTCGCACAGACGCCTGTGTTTTTGAAGAGGAGAGACGTTTTCTGGATAGAATATCTTGCCGCAGAGCACTATTATGACAGCTAGCTAGCTAGCTCTGCCTGTCAGTGCAGTGATTTTCATGCAATATTTGGGCCTAGATTTTTTTCTATTTATTTGCAATATTCGGATAGTTGCAAATCAATGTCAATTCAATTTACGTGCGGTAAAGCTAGCATTAAGTTAGCGTCAACGCTAGCTAGCTAAATACCTACAGAATATGCTAGTTAGCTAAACGATATTGGTATCAAGGTTAGCATGTTTGTCTGCCAATATGCATTGGGAAGAATGCGTCTTGTTAGATAAAATACCTGTGGGTATTTGAAGCTTGCAATCTATGTGTCCAGAATACTTGGCATCATGTAGAACATCAAGCAAATCGCGTTTCAGCCTACCGTTACTTGTTTGCTAGCTATACAGTAACTGGCCAGCTTGCATTAATAACTAACTCGTCTGGTTCAGAAATGACAGCTGGCAGCGTTTAGGACCTTGCTATTGTGGCTGTTTTGGGTAACGTTGACTGCATTGTTTGAATGTGGAAATAGTTCAACATTAGCCTCCCAATCTGTTGTGCTAATTAGTAGTCTGTTAACGTTGTTGTCAGGGGAGAACTGTTCAACCCATTAGCTAGATAGTGCATCTCCTCGTAAATGTTATCAGTTGCATTATCTGTCTGTCTCTCAGGCATTATTCAAGGTGCACTGGGTTGCAAGGATTCTCTTGTAAAAGTGACTTGCATGATCTAAACACAATAAGCACTTGTTAACTTGATATGTAACGCAACCTTTGGGTGGCTACATGGTGCAGTGTTGTCATATCGACAAATAATTCATAAACGTGCATCGAGGAATGAGCCTTAGAACCTTCATTTAAATTGGGAAGTTATTTTGACAATGGAGACAGTTGGAGACTTTGAGTACAGCAGGAAGGACCTGGTGGGACACGGGGCTTTTGCTGTGGTGTTCAAAGGAAGGCACAAGAAGGTAAATATCTGGACCATGTAATGTTGTGCATTTCCATCTTTGTCCTTCCCTCTTCAACTTTTCCTGTATGAGGTTATGTGAGTCATGACGTTTAAGTTCTAAATCTGGGTCAGAGGAATTGCACTGCAGTAAATAACCAGGGTCAGTTTGGCATGAAAGCACGTTTATTTCAACAGTGAACTGATTTAAAATATTAAATAACATTACAAACCGTACAAATGCAATTCATTACATATTTGATTATTCATTTTAGTGTTTTAAATATAGTAATGTGCAATCGTGTTATGTTCTGGGATTGGGTGCAGAGATGCGAGTGGTTCATTCATGAAAGGGATGACTCAACCAATAGAATAGCTCACTGATGTAGCCTTCCAGTTAGCTTACACAATGTGCAGAGAAAGGTGTCTGCTTGTTTTTTTCTCCTGGTGGTACTCGCAAGATGTCGTCAATCTCCATCTGCTTCATTATGTTCAATAATAGGGTACACAGAAAAGTCCAGACTGCATGTTTATAAAAGTAATGGAATAGAATTCAGTCAACACATTTGCTGATGTGGCCACACTGAGTGGGAAAACAGCATTTTCACCAAGCAACCGATTCATTTATTGGATCCATTATAGAGATCCAGAGCATGTTGACCAAGGTTGAGCTGAAGGACAGTCAGGAACGGTAGAATGTGACTGAGCCTACCCAATGTCTAGCGCACAGTGTGAAGTTGAGGCTAACATGCTGGAGTTAAGTGCCAGTAGCAAAACGCTCTATAATCCGCTGCTGGTTTGCTTCTAAAGCTAAGCAGGCTCGGGCCTGGTTAGTCCCTGTATGGGAGACAAATTCTCCTGGAAGTGGTGTTGGAGGGCCAGTAGGTTGCACTCTTCAGGTCTAAAGATTGTTCGTAATGCCCCAGGGCAGTGATGGGGACATCTGCCCAGCGTACGGTGCCGTCTTTCGGATGGGACGTTAAACTGATGTCCTGACTATCTGGATCATCCCTAGGGTTCAATTGGCGCTCTCATCCCCTTCCTTCCCCCCACTCCTTCTTCCCTCCCCCACTCCTACTTCTCCCCAAGTCATTGCTGTAAATGAAAAGATGTTCTCAGTCAACTTGCCTGGTAAGATAAAGGTAAAACTAAACTAAATGCTACACTACACACTAGAATGTGTGCTTCTTCCATTGTGAAGATATTGACACATTTTTAGTATTGTTTATCCTGCCGTTTTGGATGGACTGTTTGACTTACCACCCCTTCCAACTCAAAACCAATCGTCTTTTTAATGTTGTCTGGCTAATGTGCACACCTTTCTGTTTCATACCGGTTTGTCTAGTTAATCAGCCTCGCAAACTGCCTGTGCGGTTAAGAACGGAGAGTGTGCACTTAACCATTGACATCCATGTTGGAATTTTATATTACAGGGGCTGTTGTATTTAGTAGTTTGTTCATGGGCAATGCTCAGTTCTGCATACTATTCAAATTTCATCACAACATTCAACCCTCAACACTGCAGTCTATTGTTACAATGTGCTACAGTACATTAAAGCTGCATGCCATGGCACATAACAGAGCTGTTGTTAGCTGATGTGTTTAGACCGGCATTCCATGAATGCACATTTTTTATTTATTAACAGTGATTAGAGCAGCTACCATGAAGCTGTGTACTGACAGTGCAGCGTTTCAGATCGTGTCACTTAAGTCTTAATATCCTTCCCTCGTCCTTGAGATGGTTAAAAGAAGACGTGGCATCATGTGAACAAATTATTTTTAAGCCTGCATCTTCATGTCTTCTATTTATAGGATTATTTCCACCACGATGCAGGCCAGAACCACAGGGATGTTATTGGTGCCGGCTGCAGGGCTGATGGGTTTATTCATCCTTTAAGCACCATGTCAGGTGACGCTGTGACAGAGGCACTCTCAATATAGTCACTGATGCAGGAATCCAAGTCCTACATGTCAGTCACTCACAGATGCCTGATCAGAGCTGATTTCCTGTTGGCTATGCATACATTGTTTTGGTTTTACTAGGTTATAATGGATCTTCTGGTTCGTCACGCTCATCTATCCCGCTTGCGTCTGACATGTCGACATTGATGTAGTTAATTGTTATCATTCGTAGTGTCAATGTAAGGCAGTGGTCCTCAAACCCTTCCATGGAGGGCCTAGTGTATGCAGGTTTTCGCTTTTACCTTGTACAAGCCTGATTGATTGAATCCTAATTATGCTCTAATTGAAGGGAAAGACCAAAGACCAGCATACACTAGGCCCTCCATGGAAGGGTTTGAGGACCACTGATGTAAGGCCATGCGTCATGAATGGCGCCAACACGTTAGCATCTGCTGTTGTCCATGTTTAAAGGAATTAGGGTCTGGCAGTTCTCAGCGTTATTACTGCTATGGCGAGTGCTTACTTGGCACTTTTCTCTGAATGTCTGTCATTATGGCAGGAACCCGGTCATGAACGTTGTTTGGTGGAAGGGTTACTCGCCTGCCTCGATTCAGCATTCCCCCTTAGGCTGATGGCCTCAATCTATTGTTTGGGGATACTGCTTTCTGCATTCATTTAGTTTGTGTCATGGTTGGCTGGGTATGCTGTCACCAAGTTGTGTTGGATCCCATCGGGCTGGCACGCTCTGGGCTTGCGTGCAGCCTCCCTGTGCGACTGCCAAGCCAGCTCTGCCTAACGGGCACCGTGCAACACTGAATGAGAACATCTATTAACCTATATACGGTTGGAAAGCAGCCGGCGTGCTCATTAAATATTTCTGCTGAACTCAATGTAGCATCCATTCCACTTGAAGGAAATCTTTTATTTCAG
This sequence comes from Umbra pygmaea, assembly GCA_016801145.1. NCBI lineage: Eukaryota > Metazoa > Chordata > Actinopteri > Esociformes > Umbridae > Umbra > Umbra pygmaea. The sequence continues at coordinate 1,363 of JACXGM010024975.1, read as the reverse complement.
TTTGAGTTGTGGTCAATGTAGAAAATAAATGACTCAGGCCAACACTAGGAAAACTCCCGTGCTCTTTACAGGAGGCACTTGTCTGTTACTGGGTCTCTCTTTTTCAGGGGCGGGTGCATTTTGGCATTCTTCATTGAGCCTGCAGGGTATTGCTGTTCTTGTAAATGATTTTGTCATTGTGTGTTAATTGGCTAAGTTGAAACCCAAAAAACTAATGGGTTTGACGTATACACAGTGTTCTCTTCCCATGCATCTCCCTCTCAATCATTCTGTCACATGACCAACACCGGGCATATAAAGGTCACACACTCACTCTTCCCTTTGCATCAGTAACAGAGGAACTTGTCTGCAAGGATTTTAAAGAGTTAATCATTTGTCTTTCTCCCTTGTCCATTTGCAGAAGACTGATTGGGAGGTGGCCGTCAAGAGCATAAACAAGAAAAACCTCTCCAAGTCCCAGATCCTGCTTGGAAAGGAAATCAAAATCCTCAAGGTGGAGAGCATCTTTAGCATTCCAACTTCTGTTGTCTATAAAAAATGAGGAAACAATTGCATGACATGGAAAATTGTTTCAGTGAATGCACTTCCTTGTTAGAATTGTCAACATAAATCAACACTACCGTCATTATGTACTTTGTTTCTGCCCAACTTTTATTCTAGGAGCTCCAACATGAGAATATTGTGGCACTTTACGATGTCCAGGTAAGTCCCTATCTTGTTTTCCATTGAAGTGAAATTGAACATAATGTCCTGCAGACTGCTAGTGTCAAAATAATAGGTCTGTTTGGAAACTGGTTTCACAAATCATCAGGGCACCGTGTGTTTGGTTTTCCACTCAGCATTCCCCATTTGTGCCATTGGCCATGGTTTAAGTGGTGTCAGGAAAATGGCCCTGTCTTTGTATACCTCTTATTATGTTTATCAAAACGGAAAAGTGCTGGTACCACTGTTCCCTCTGTAAGAGAACAGCACTCAAACCAAGGCTAACCAGTGAGCCAGACACAAAGAAAGAGGATAGATTTATCTATTGTCTCTGTCCAGTCCAGGTGTCAAGCTGGTACAGATGTCCAGAGCATAGGTGTTAAGTGGGCATAATGTGTAAACCATTAACCTGGTGGACCTTCCCAGTACATTACAAACATTACAAACATACATAACGGAGCTAATTTTGGCTTCCTTGTTAAATATAATGAAGGAAAGAGGTTAGTGGATAAAACCGTGACAGTGTGTAGGCACTGTGGCACAAGAAAGCGATATGACAGTGGAAACACATCAAGCATGGCCACGCATTTGAAGCGACATCACCCCGGTGTTTCACTGACAGGAGTGAAAACGAAAGCTGCAAACAACCTCTTATCACCGT
>JACXGM010024973.1:0-15504 GCA_016801145.1 Umbra pygmaea | reverse complement strand
AAGATATAAAACTGTAATTTTCTGTGAAGAAGCAACAACAAGTGGGACACAATCATGAAGTGGGACGAAATTTATTGGATATTTCAAACTTTTTTAACAAATTAAAAACTGACAAATTGGGCGAGCAAAATTATTCAGCCCCTTTACTTTCAGTGCAGCAAACTCTCTCCAGAAGTTCAGTGAGGATCTCTGAATGATCCAATGTTGACCTAAATGACTAATGATGATAAATAGAGTCCACCTGTGTGTAATCAAGTCTCCGTATAAATGCACCTGCTCTGTGATAGTCTCAGAGGTCCGTTGAAAGCACAGAGAGCATCATGAAGAACAAGGAACACACCAGGCAGGTCCGAGATACTGTTGTGGAGAATAGGGATGGGGATCGTTAATTTTGATTGATATTGATACCATTTTCGAGACTGCTTAACGATCCGAGTCTTTATCGATACTGTTATCGATACTTTTATTTGGTGGAAAGACAAGACGACAATAAATTCTTAATAATAACTGAACTATTATTGCTTTTATTGCAAAAACTGTGAGTCTGTGACTGTTTGATTTAATGGTTATCGAAACAATTAAATAAAATTAAAATCTGCCTCCCTGTGTGTATCTATCAGAGCTCTATTTCCTTCTCATAGACAAATAGGCCTGAATAAGTGCATATTGTGCATACAGTTAGATTGTAATAACACATGCATACATGACCATACAGTGTAATTCTTTCAGATTGTACTACCTTAAATCCAAGTCTCTCCTTTCTATTGGGCACTGCACACAATGTCACTGAGTTCACAGGTCTAACAACACACAATCAAATGTGCAATCAATGCTGTGCCTCAGACACTTCAACATAATATCCCATCTCATTACCTAATTGCTTTTAATGTAACATCAATATGCTTTGACAAAGCCAACAATTATTAACTATAGTACAATCCATCAAATAGCATCAGGTTGCTGTCTGTGATTATTTGCTCTTTAGATTAGAAGGTTATTCACATCTTCTTACCTTCTGGTGCTGTTGTCTCCTATTTGTATAGTCCATAAGAGGGTAGCGTCTGGGCCTTAACTGATCAGTCTGTCACCAGATCATTCATGTTTAAGGTTTTTACCAGTGTAGACCCACAGCCATATGCATGAGGTGGGATCATCTGTCATCACTCGTTGTTTTGTGATTCTTTTGTTGTTGATGTTTTGACACAGAAAATGGAGTTGGTCATAATGGATATTAGAATATTGACTGTCGTTCCTTGTGGGTCCGACTTGACTGCATTGTTGATACAACTTTACGTTGTGTGAAAACCCCATTAATTCGATGCTTGTTTAATGCAAACTTGTTCGACTCAGATTTGTCTTCCCTCTCCGAATGGTGTTTAGATTTCACTACGTAATACGTAACTGCATCCTACCATTACGAACACTCAAAACGTGCAATGTGAACATGCTATGTACTGTACATTATATACATATAGTGTGCGACTTGGTAAAAACAAAGTGCTTAGGTAAAAAATCAATTGCTATTTGGTTTTCCCTTTTCGTATTAATCTTTTGTTCGATGCTTGTTTAATGCAAACTGCTTATACTCAGATTTGTCTTCCCGCCCGAATGATGTTTAGGTTTCACTACGTAATACGTAACTGCAACATAACACTAAACACATGTATATTATATACATACAGTGTGTGATTTGGTAAAAACAGTCAAACTTGTTTTATTCAGCGCAAAGCAAATCGCTCGAGAAATGTGTTGTGTGGACAACGGGGTGAGAAAATAAGAAGTTGAAGCGAAATTCGTTTTCATTTTATATAATAATAATTCCAAGGTATACACAATTGACGCACTTGTTCACTAGTCTCGATAGCAGTATCGATAAGCTCGGACCTTATTGATTATCGGGTTTTGAAAAATTTGGAACCGGGTCCGTAATAGAACCGGGTTCGAGAACCATCCCTAGTGGAGAAGTTTAAAGCCGGATTTGGATACAGAAAGATTCCCCAAGCTTTAAAAATCCCAAGGAGCATTGTGCAAGTAATACTATTGAAATGGAAGGAGTATCAGACCACTGCAAATCTACCAAGACCCAGCCATCCCTCTAAACTTTCAGCTCATACAAGGAGAAGACTGAACAGAGATGCAGCCAAGAGGCCCATGATCACTCTGGATGAACTGCAGAGATCTACAGCTGAGGTGGGCGAGTCTGTCCATAGGACAACAATCAGTCGTATACTGCACAAATCTGGCATTTATGGAAGTGTGGCAAGAAGAAAGCCATTTCTAAAAGATATCCATAAAAAGTGTTGTTTAAAGTTTGCCACAAGCCACCTGGGAGACACACCAAACATGTGAAAGAAGGTGCTCTGGTCAGATGAAACCAAAATCAAACTTTTTGGCAACAATGCAAAACGTTATGTTTGGCGTAAAAGCAACACAGCTCATCATCCTGAACAGACCATCCCCACTGTCAAACATGGTGTTGGCAGCATCATGGTTTGGGCCTGCTTCTCTTCAGCAGGGACAGGGAAGCTGGCTAAAATTGATGGGAAGATAGATGGAGCGAAATACAGGACCATTCTGGAAGAAAACCTGATGGAGTCTGCAAAAGACCTGAGACTGGGACGGAGATTTGTCTTCCAACAAGACAATGATCCAAAACAAAGTCTCTCGATGTGCAAAACTGATAGAGACATACCCCATTTTTTTCTTCACAAAAAATGACAGTTTCATATCTTTATGTTTGAAGCCTGAAATGGGGCAAAAGGTCGAAAAGTTCAAGGGGGCCGAATACCTTCGCAAGGCACTGTATTTCCACATTGCTGCCGAGCATCCGCTGTCCCCTTTTTTGATTGGAGATTACACTTCCGTCTGCTGGTATGGAGAGATATTTCCTCTCACGCATGCGCACAACGTAGGTGGTGCTTAGCGCTCAGATCTGTGTGTCCCAAGCTATTTCTTGCCCAAAGACAAAGGTAACGCAGCGTGACGTGGGCGGCGGCAACTATCTGACTAGTCGCACCGACGGGTTGGCCGTTGGCTTGGTGTGTTACCCCCTTTAGGCAGGAAGACAGGAAAAAACTTGTATGGTTTTGACTGGAAAATATGTGTCATGTGCCATTTTGTTTGATTATATATACTTTTGCAGGTATTTGCAGGGTAAATAGTAGTCTCTCAGTAATATGGTTCTCATTGAAATGAAAGGAATGTGTTACAGTTGTATTTGTGCATGGGGGTTAGATATCAAATGGAATTGGCTGGATTCTGTGTGAGTAAGCAAATCAAAGTTTAATGTATTTACATTTTTTATCATGTAAAGCACTTCGGAAAACTATGGTTATTTTAAATGTGCTCTATATATAAGTTTGACATTGACATTGAATAATTTCACAAAATTTTATCAAAGTGAAAATAGCTTTTGTTTGCTTAGATTGGAATGAGATGTTTACACTGTAAATCCGAATTCGCTCAGTCAACCTAAACATTTTGTGGAAACAGCTTGCACTCAAAACGTTTAGTTTAGTAAACTATGGTAACATGAACATATTGAGTAAACTAGACGCAAAATAAATGTGTCACATGACCCTTGTTTGACTGTGAATTTATGTCTGATGAACCTAACTTGTTTAATTATACAACATAACTGATTTGTTTTCTGAGCATTCAATTGTGTCATATACACTCAAAAAAATTACATTGTTCAAACAAAATCTAATTAGTTTGAAATGATTTGTTGTAATCTTGTTATATGAACTTGAATTAATTTAGTCAAGACTACGTTGTAGTAACATAAAGTTATTGAGTACAATATAATAAGCCACACCTCCAGTAAAATCTCCCAGTATTTATTGCCTTGTGTTACCTCTGGTTCAAACCAAATGGTTCAACCCATAATGGTTTAACCCTACAGGCAAAGCACCTTTCCTGTAAAGGTAAAGGGAATTCCCTTTTGGAATCCAGTTTCAGTTATGTCAGCAAGATGGTATTCCTTAGGTATATTGAACACTCATGACAGTTGCGGGTGCAGATTATTTGAAACAATGTATGCATGTATTAGTTTAGCAAGGGTGGAATTAATTAGTCAATATCCATACAATACACTAAAATAATTAAACAATTCCAGCATTTCAACTTACAGCAGAACATGCTGGGAAATATCACATGAAAATTATGACTGATTGTAAAATGAAAATAAAAACATTGAGTATACATTTTTTAAGTTTAATTAACTATCAAAATATATGCTAAGTGCACAGTATATGTGTTGTTCATTGGCCTTGAACTAATTAAGCAATGTTTACTTTATATATTTTAGTAGAATAAACTCGAAACTCAAAAATTGTTGACTTAACGTAAAATAATTATGTCAACCTCACAAGGGGTGAATGTTTGTGTTAAGTGAACATAAAGTTTTTATGTTGTTTTGTCAGTCATGAACATTTGTGTGGACTTAACAATAACATTTTGTGTCATGGGCAGATTGGGGTTTAAAGTGTAGGATGTACAGTAGGTTTAGATTTCTGAGGTAAATAATCAAGATTAAGAGTTAAGTTATACAACTTTACATACTCATTTGTTGGCCCTCACAAAGATAATAATGGTTTGTGTTAATGAGCTATATTTTACAGCATGTGTTCTTTGTTTGTGTGTTGCACTTTTTGGTTACACTTTGGTTACACTTTATTTGGAGAGTCCGAAATTTCATCTGTAGGTGCTCTGCAGATAGTTTGTTGATGATTTGACTATCAACAAAATATCAACAATCTATCTGTTGATAATCAACTAAATGTGTAGTTTAAGGGTAGGGGTAAGTTTAGAATATGTTTTAGGGTAGTGGTTAAGGTTAGGGTTAACAGTAGGGGAATGGTTAAGGTTAGGATTAGAGTTAGGGTTAGAGATAGTTGGTTAAAATGTTGTTGATAGTCTGCAGATAATCTGTAGAGCATCTACAGATACACTTCTTGGACTCTCAAAATAAAGTGTTACCGTGTTACCTACACTTTATATGGAGAGTCCGAAATTCCATCTGTAGGTGCTCTACAGATAGTTGGTTGATGATATGACTATCAACAAACTATCAACAAACTATCTGTTGATAAGCAAATAATTGTGTAATTTAAGGGTAGGGGTAAGTTTAGAATATGTTTAAGGGTGATGGTTAAGGTTAGGCTTAACATTAGGGGAAGGGTTAAGGTTAGGATTAGGGTTAGGGTTAGTAGATAGTTTGTTAAAATGTTGTTGATAGTCTGCAGATAATCTGTAGAGCATCTACAGATACACATTTTGGACTCTCAAAATAAAGTGTTACCCACTTTTTTCACATTTTCAATGTTTGCAATGCCAGTGACCATAGGACCATAAGCCATTGTGGATAAAAGATAAATAGCATATAAACTCAGCAAAAAAGAAACGTCCTCTCACCTGAACTGCTTTAATTTTCAGGAAACTGTGTAAATATTTTTAGGAAACATAACAACTAAGAAATGACCGAAGAAAATCACAGACATGTTACTAACAGAACTGGAATAACACGTCCCTGAACAAAGGGTGGATCAAAATCAAAAGTAACAGTCAGTATCTGGTGTGGCCCGCAGGTGCATTAAGTACTGCAGTGAATCTCCTCCTCATGGACCAGATTTGCCAGTTCTTCTGGCTGGTGGCATTGTCATGCTGGAGGGTCATGCCAGGATGTGGGAAGAGGATGACTTCCCTGTAATGCATTGTTTTGACTGGAATGCCATTCTTAGTCCGATGATTCTGGGCCACACCGCCCCAGACCCTCCACCTCCAAATCGATCCCACTCCAGCCTACAGGCCTTGGTGTAATGTTTGTTACTGTGGCGATACATGCGAGTCAGACCATCACCCCTGGTGAAACAAAACCATGAATCGCCAGAGAAGAGCACGTTTTTCCAGTCCTGTCTGGTCCATCGATGGTGGGTTTGTGCCCATAGGTGAACATTTTTGCTGGTGATTTCTGGTGAGGACATGCCTTACAAAAGGCCTATGAGCCTTCAGTCCAGCCTCTCTCAGCTTAGTACAGACAGTCTGAGCACTGATGGAGGGATTGTGTTCCTGGTGTAACTTGGTCAGATGTTGTTGCCATCCTATACCTGTCCCGCAGGTGTGATGTTCAGATGTACCAATCCTGTGCAGGTGTTGTTACATGAATTCTGCCACTGTGAGGAATATCAGCTGTCTTTCCTGACTCCCTGTAGCACTGTCTTAGGCATCTCACAGTATTGACATTGCAGTTTCTTGCCCAGGCCACATCTGCAGCATGCCTAAGGCATGTTCACGCAGGAGAGCAGGGACCCTGTGCATCTTTATTTTCAGAGTTTGTAGGAAGGTCTCTTTAGTCTAATAAGTTTAAATATCTGTGGGCTTAATTTCCCACTGTCTGTATCGGTTAGTGTCTTAATGAACGCTCCACAGGTGCATGTTCAGTAACTGTTTATGGTTCATTGAACAAGCATATAAAACATTATTTAAACCCTTTACTATTAGCATCTGTAAATTTATTTATGAATTATCTTTAAAATACTGTGTCCTGGAAAAGGTCTGTTTTTCTCTCATTGGTATTCTTAATCATCAGGATACTTCAGCAACAGAAGTCAGTCACAAAGGTGTTAAAGGAAAATGTACATATACAGCTAAAATGAAAGTTTTCATAATCATTCATTGAAACAAGTGAATTTTTAGGCAACATTTTTATTTAATTTCATGCTCTACTGAACATAATAATAATAATTAATTGCATGTGTAAAGCACTGTTCATTATAGTTGAATAAAAATTCTTAAAAATAATAATAATAAAACACATATACACATATACATATAATAAGTTAATATACACATACATACACATACAAATATATACAGTATATACCAGCCGCGGTCGGTGGATCTTAATTGGGGAGGACGGGCTTGTATTACGCTCGGAACCGGAGTGAATGGAATGGTGTGCAACGAACAAAACCAATTGTTTTTTTGATTTGCACACATTCCATTCACTCCGGTTCTGAGCGTAATATGAGCCCGTCCTCCCCAATTAGGATCCACCGACCGCGGCTGGTATATACACAACAGCCGCGGTCGGTGGATCTTAATTAAGGAGGACGGGCTCGTATTACGCTCGGCACCGGAGTGAATGGAATGGTGCGCAACGAAACAAAACCAATTGTTTTTTTGATTTGCACACATTCCATTCACTCCGGTTCTGAGCGTAATACGAGCCCGTCCTCCCCAATTAAGATTCACCGACCGCGGCTGATACACAATAATAAATTGATACACATTGTATCAAGGAAGGGAGTTCCAAATATGTGGTCCATAGCAGGTAAACGCACGGTCCTCCATTGATCGTAACAGGGTTCCTGGTTCTTTCAGCATTTTGGTGCGGCTAGACCCGAATCCAGTGGAGGACAGCAAGGACGGGGGTGATTTGGGCAGACTTAAATATTTTTGTAATTTATGAAGTGAGGATGCTGGGACATTTAGGTTGACCTGGACAAGTTATGACAACCCTTTAGGTTGAACTGGACAAGTTATGACAACCCTCAATAAGGTGTTGTGCAACCAATGGAATATGATCAAAGAGTTTGCTGTTCACCAGAAGTTCACATCTAGCTTGAAAACTGTCGCAGATGTGTCAAATATGCCTCTACCAAATTATGACTGAAGGGGGAAGACGTATGCATTTTTTTCTGTTTTGTTTTTAATTTAGAACAATTTGCAGATGTTATTTGTTAATTTGAAAGACAAAACTTTGTTTTGTGCTAAGGTGTAAATTGATGAAATACTGTAGGTGTGGTAAAGCGAGTTATCTTCACAATCTGATTTATAGGGTAGACTGTGTCACATTTTTTAAGCCTTATGCATTCCAGGAAGCAGTTAAGAGCTAAAAAACAAATATGAATCACACCTATTAAATATTGCATAGTGTATTGGCAGAACAAGGCAAATAGGGATGTCAGAATATGTCACGGTGCGACGTCCTCTAACCGCAGTACCGCAATCCACCACAACCTGTTACCACAACATCGTCTTTGTGAGGTATTGATTGTCTTCTGAGCCTTTGTAATGAGCCTGCTATTCATTTATCTATCTACCTAGCCTGTTGTGAACTGTTTTTAACCTTTTGAACTATGTTACTGGATCTTGCCCTGCTGTACTTTTTGCCTGTGTTATTTTGTGTACCGACTATTGCCTGTCTCATCTCGTTGACTCTCGGATCCTGGTGTTGTACCTGCATTAAGTACCCATTGTGTATCGATCTCTGCCTCTCTGACTTCTCCTTCTGCTTAGTGGACAATAAATAACTAAACGCTCTGCATTTATTTGGGAGCCTGTGTGTTCCGAGTTTCTGAATTTACAGACTACCTCACCTATACAGGAATGGACCCCGATGAACTAAACGCCCGACTGACCCAGCAGGAGAAGCGGCTTGATGAGCTCTGCCGATTAATCAGACAGTCCACAGTTTCACCACAGCCCCCTGTGGTTCAGGTACCTCAATCTTTCACCCCACCAATGCCCAATAAATATGATGGATCCCCAGGGGTATGCAAGGGCTTTCTGATGCAATCTTCATTGTACATAGACCATCACCCATCTATGTTTTACACAAACAGATATAAAGTAGATTTTGTCATCTCCTTATTAACGGGTAAAGCACTGGAATGGGCTACAACTGTTTGGCACACAAATTCTGAGGTCCTCTCTTCAATCACTGAGTTTTTACAGCTTTTCAAATATTTTTTTGATCAATCCGTTACTGGGTGCAGCACTGGTGCAGCACTGATCGACTGTGTGAGATCAAACAGGGCAGACGTTTTGCCGATTACGCCCTTGAGTTTTGCACCCTGGTGGTCGGTAGTGGGTGGAGCCACATGGCACTCCTCACAATCTACCGACGCATGCTATCCCGGGATCCAGGCCTGAACTTGCATGCAGAGGCGATCAGACAGACCTTAATCAATACATAAAAATGTCCATATCCACTTACAATCTATTATCGGAAAAACAAAAGTCCTTACCACCCTGTTCTAGTCCTTTGAAATCTTCTGCTCTTGTACCCGTCCTTCTCCCGGATCTGCAGCCCATGCAGATCGAACGCAGTCTGTTGTCACCTGCTGAGCATCAGCAGCGCATGCAAGAGCGCTATTGCCTGTACTGTTGCGAGGGGCATCACACCATCAGCATCTGTCCCGTCAGGCCTCCTCAGAGGAACCAGACTCGCCCCACCTATCCAGACCAGGTAGGATTACCAGTTCCACTCTCTCTTATTGCCAAACAACTTAATTTACCTGTCATACTGTCTGTGGGAAATCAACACATAAACGCTCAGGGCTTGGTAGATTCTGGGGCTGCCAGCAATTTTATTGATGGTCACCAATATATTAGGGATTACCTTAATGGTTCTTCCGTCTCCCCTTAGGGTTAATGCCCTAGATGGGCATCCTCTCAGTACCGGATACGTCACTCACCAAACTGCTGCTCTTAAACTTCAAGTCGGAGTACTCCAAAGTGAAATCATACAACTACTGGTAATTTCGTCATAACGTGAACCACTCATCCTTGGACATCCATGGATCATCATTTCGTAACTCATAGCCTGGAGCACAGCCTGAATGTCTAAACGTTTATCCACCCCTTGCAGAGCTTCCTCTGTTGAGGAGTGCCACGCGGGTCCTGCCACTACCTGGAGCAGGTATCCGCATGCAGTGTTTATCATTGCAGGGGACTTCAATCACGTGCACTTAAAAGTAGTGCTCCCAAAATTCCATCAGCACATAAAGTGTGCAACCAGAGGAGCTAATACACTGGACAAGGTCTACTCAAACATCAAGAGGGGCTACAGGGTTAGCCCATTACCACACCTGGCCCAGTCTGATCATCTGTCACTGCTTATTGTCCCGACATACACACCCCTCAGGAGAACTGCTCCTACCATCACAAGGACTGTTAAAACATGGCCGGATGGAGCCTCGCAGCAGCTGCAGGACTGTTTTGACAGGACCTGTTGGGACATTTTTGAACCTCCAGATCTGGACGTGTACAGACAGTGTTCTCTGTTATATTAAAAACTGCATAGACACTGTCACAGTAGACAAACATATCCAGCATTTGTTAAAGGCGAGGAACACCGCTTTCAGATCAGGTGACGGGGCTCTCTACAGCGTAACATATACCTGAAGAGGGGTATCCGAAAGGCCAAGTCGGACTACAGGAGGAGGATCGAGCACCATTTGAACAGCAACAACAGCAGGCAGGTGTGGCAGGGTATCCTGCACATCACAAACTACAGGTCCAGCCCCGGGGCTGCCGAAGGGGATGCCTCACTGGTGGTGGGGTTGAACCACTTCTTCGCCTGCTTTGAGGCTAAGCCACCAAAGGCAGCCACACCGTCCTCATGGTAGTAGAGCATGAGGTGAGGCGTACGCTGCGGGCGGTCAACCCATGTAAGGCGGCTGGCCCTGATGGCATCTGTGGACGTTCACTGAAGGACTGTGGGGACCAGCTGGCGGGGGTCTATACTGAGATCTGTAACCTGTCACTCTTCCAGCTCACTGTCCCATCCTGTCCCATACTGGTCCATAGTCACATCATTTCATTCAGGACCTTTGATCCACATTACTCACTTTAAAAGAAGGTTGATCTGATCCTCTTGCAATAATGGTCAGCAACTCCTTTTAATGCAGTTCGATGTTGTAATTCAGTGAAATCGTATCAAATTAATTACTTGGAATTTCTCAAAACATATCCATGCCATTCTCCACCTACTGATACAGGCAATAACATCCCAAACACAGACTGTTTATGCTTACATTGGATTCAACTATTCATGTACAGCAGGTGAAATAAGTATTGAACATGTCACCATTTATAAATACATTTCCAAAGGTGTTAGTGACATAAAATGTTCACCAGATGTTGGTAACAACCAGTGTGTGAAGTGGGAAAAAAAGGTGCTGGTACTCTCTTATACTTTGACCTACAGTGAAGTGCTTTATGGTTTTGGACTCAGCAGACTGATGGCTACAACATGGATTAAGCATGTAAACCATGATGAATAAGGCTTTTTAATGCATATTGTCCAGCCCCCAGGGCTCCTGGACCAGTGTGCAATGTTTGGTGGCCATACAAACTAGTCAACATCAAAAAGCTGCACCCATTTCTTACACAATTTCTATGTTTTTGAAATCCCAGCTAATTTTTACTTCCTGTCTGTAATGTGTAAAAAGAGCCCAAAATCACAAGAAATACGTTCTGAGGAAACTATTTTGTAAAACCGAAATATGTGAAATATGAATGTCTGAGAGGGTAAAATAAGTTTGTAGGGAACTAAATTGAACTCTTGAATAACATTAAATATGAACATATGAAGATCATGACGTAGCATGTAAATAGCATAGTGTTTGCTAGGGTGGAGGTCAGGGATGGTGGATGGGCATATAAATCCGCGACTTGCATGCCAGTTCAAATCCAGACCCGGCACTTTGTGTGTTTTGTTCTACATTGCTTGCATCATGCAAACATACGATTGTCATTTTTTTGTAATGTTAAGCCTAACCTTAATCCTAACCTTAACCTCAGTAACGTCATATCTAACCTTAACCGTTAGCAGAGATGTCAAAAGTACCTGATTATGATACTTCAGTAGAAGTAAATATACCTTGCTAAAAACTTACTTGAGTAAAAGTAAAAGTGACCTGCTGTATTTCTACTTGAGTAAAAGTCTTAAAGAATCTGATTTAAAAAGTACTCAAGTACCAAAAGTAAAAGTAATAAGAAAAGATGCAACAATAAATTTAATTTGTTACTTTGAGTTTATTAATCTAAATTGTTTTTAGGACTTTTCAAAACTCCCCTTTTCACCTGTTTCAAATGGAATAGTACAAAATAGAACAAAATGGCCTGAGAAAATTAAATACTAACTGTAACAATCTCTCCTACTTTCTCTTCTCCCTCATCTCTCGTACAATCCCAACTCTGCTATTTTATTTAAAGTAACAAAGGTATTTGTGAAATGTAGTGGAGTAAAATATACATTTTCTTTCTAAAATGTAGTAAAGTAAAAGTAAAATACGGCAAATAAATTAATACTCAAGTAAAATAGAGATACCCAAAAAAAGTATTTAAGTAAAGTAACCAAGTAAAATACTTACTTTACACCTCTGACTGTTAGTAACCTCATGCCTAACCTTAACTGTTAGTATCCTCATACCTAACCATTAAAAAGTAATTTAGTCACTTTACAGATTACTTAATTATAAAAGTAATTAATTAAATTACAAGTTACTTCATTAGTTACATTCAGCAGCTGTCTGCAACACCCCTGCCACCTCAACATAAAAATGACAACCGGTTTTGCCAACACTTACTTTATTGGTAATGCATTTTTAACAGTAATGTCAACAATGTATCTCCTGACATTTTAAGTTGAACTTAAAAACTATTTCCTAAAAAAAACATGTTTTTATAAAAATAAGATAAAGACAGTCTATCTTGACCTGACATACTTAACTGTTAACACTGTAATGGCAAAACTTACTATTTATAATCTACATTGTTTATAAATGTAACATTATAAATAAATAATTTTTACAATGTTTTTTTTGTTTTATTCAAAATAATAGAGCTTGTTATAATTTGCTGCAATAATCATTGTTAATTCATTATAAACTAGTGAATTGTACCCAAATGCTACTGTATTATTGTAACGTCCAGCCCTGTGTGGGCTGTTAGATGGACTCCCCTTTTGTTCTGTTAGGTCTCATGTGTTTGTCTGCCTTTGTTTTGTATTCAGTGCTTGCACGGTGGTTCTGTTTATATGTTCAGTTTCTCATGTTCCTTTGACTTGCTCCCCTATGTGTGTTTCGATTACTGTCCTGTAGGTGTATTTCAGTGTTCTAGTTTCTCCCTCCTGTGTATTTTTATGAATTGGTTCCCCCTAGTGTCCCTTTTGTGCCTTGCCTTGTTTTGTCTTGGAGATGTCTACCCGGTGGGTTTTGTTTTGGTTTATGTTCCTGCCCCTCACTCCCATGTCTTTTCACATGTTTCCGTTCACCAATAGATCCCTGCTTAGTTGATTAAATGCCCAGATGTTTTTCATTGTCCCTCGTTTGATTTCGTATTTAGCCCTTGTGTTCCTCCCTGTCTCTTGTCAATCAATGTTCTGTGTTACGGGTTCATGTGTGCTGCTCTGCTGTTTTGTATACTTTGGTTTTGCCCCACGAGGCAGTATTTATTTAAAACACACTTTGATTCAATATATTGTGTCTAATGTGAAAACATGATTATATTTGAAAAACATTCACTGAGTCTGTATAGAGGGTATGCATTGACATCACTTCCCCTCTTGAGTTCATCCCCCCTAGCTGGACTGAGTGGCAAAACCTCCGTTAACACGGTTGCTTTAGCAGTAGATTCTAGTAGCGGATTTTACTTCTTGTCAAATCTATTTGTACAGTCAATTGCACAACAGGTCTTTCCCATTTTAGACACGTTTTTTGTGTTACCGCTTGTCTTTCTGCCCTCTATATAGACCAGTGTTTCTCCAGTGTTTCTACCAGTGTCAAGTACCCCGTGACCAGCGCAAAACCTTTTTGGTAGAAAAAAAAGTCTATGTAAAGTGGTACAATATAGCACCGGCTATATTTAGTGATAGATTCACTAAACAACAACCTTTTTTAAACAAAAACATATAAACGCTACATTTCAAATGTTTCGAATCCATCAATAAATTCCTTCATTATTATAGTATAAGTATTTTAGGAATTAAGCATGACATATTTTTTAATTAGCATTTTTTTGTACACTACCCCCATTTGAGAAACACTGATATAGACATTAGACTAATTTTAGCAACACATGAACATGGACACACTACCTATGGACACACTAGCTAAATAACAATGATTAATATAATGACTTACAAGCGCTATTTTTTTGATAAGGAAAACACGAGTTTGTGTGGCTGGCATATAGTTTTGCCAAGTGAACGGTCCTTGCCTATAGCCAGCACCGGCTCAGACTGTCCTCATGCTGAAAACGTGACTTGTCGCATAGCTACATGACTTCACTCCCCGAGACGCAAGAAGAAAGCAAAAATATATATTTTTACTAAGGAAAATGACCAAAATTGTAAAGCACAGTGTACTTAGATAAGTAACGTTAATTTGATTAGTGGTTTGGAAATAGTAACGCTTAAGATTACTCGTTACTGAAAAAAGTGGTCAGATTAGAGTAACGCGTTACTAAGTAATGTGTTACCGGCATCACTATTTCTAGGATCGGGTTTAGGTTACATTAGGCTGGTATCTTTTAGATCTGATGATTAATTATTACGTTCAGCCATGTTCTATTAGCCAGTGAATTCCACCTGGGGGCGATACGTCTGGTTGCAAAAGAGCTTGGTTTCTGTACTAGTCTATGAGAATGAGAAACACTTCTCACTTGATTTATTACCTCAGTAAACCTGCTCAGAATGAGTAAATGGTCTCAATCATTAGATTAAAGCCTTCTGCAATACATAATGATGTTATTTTTTTAAATTATGGTCTTGTTGATTTTTTCAAAATCGTTGATAAAGGAAAGGGTGTGGCTATGGCGTTCGGTTGTACAAAGGAGTTGGCAGTTCAGTTTTTCAAGTAAGTAGCGTTACACTTTGTTTTAATTTAATTTTTTTCAAGTTTTTTTATTATCGTCATCGTTGAGGCCACACAATATTTACAAATATTTTACAATTGAAAAAGTAACACATATGTGTAAGGGCTTCGCCTCAACGCTCCCGAAGCACGAGATCCGACTCCCCGGAATATTGACTATGTGTTCTAGTCATCTCTATGGGCCAGAGGCGCACACAGGTGCACCTGTTTAGTTCGTTATTAGGAGTGTATATAAGCCATGTGTTTGTGTTCTACTTTGCTGATTATTATTTCTGTCTGACGGCTATGTTTGCCTAATCCTTAAGTTCTGCTTTATATATTACGTTTGGGAATAAAGACCTCCGTTATTCCTGCGTTTGACTCCTGTTTCCTTGGGAACCGTAAGAGAATAATCAGCCTAAATATGGAGTCAGCAGCTACCGGAGGTGTTCCAGACCCACTGGAGGAACGTGACCGGGTGCTACACCAGCACCACAACCAGCTGGCGAACCTGGAGGTAGCCATGGCAGAAGTCCTCCAGCGGTTGAGAAGACTGGATCCGCCCTCTTCACCTTCCCATACGGCCGTAGCCCATTCCAAAGCTCTTCCTGTGAGCAGCGAAATTACAGTGGCGATTTTCGCCCGATCAGTTCTCCCTCTGCCTGCCCTGTGGGTGAAGTATAGGTCACATTGCAGGAGGAATCCCCGACATCTCTCCGGGTGACCGTCGTAACGTTCCGGAAGGCATACCTCTCCATGGCCAGAAGCGCTTGCGGGAGGAGAACTCTGTCTCTCCGGTAGAGAAGGAGCCGGGGTAGGTGAAGAGGGCGGATCCAGTCTTCTCAACCGCTGGAGGACT
>JACXGM010024972.1:0-15593 GCA_016801145.1 Umbra pygmaea | reverse complement strand
AAGGTGCTGAAAGCATTCTTTAGAAATGTTGGCCCATATTGATAGGATAGCATCTTGCAGTTGATGGAGATTTGTGGGATGCACATCCAGGGCACAAAGCTCCCGTTCCACCACATCCCAAAGATGCTCTATTGGGTTGAGATCTGGTGACTGTGGGGGCCATTTTAGTACAGTGAACTCATTGTCATGTTCAAGAAACAGATTTGAACTGATTCAAGCTTTGTGACATGGTGCATTATCCTGCTGGAAGTAGCCGTCAGAGGATTGGTACATGGTGGCCATAAAGGGATGGACATGGTCAGAAACAATGCTCAGGTAGGCCGTGGCATTTAAACGATGCCCAATTGGCACTAAGGAGCCTAAAGTGTGCCAAGAAAACATCCCCCACACCATTACACCACCACCACCAGCCTGCACAGTGGTAACAAGGCATGATGGATCCATGTTCTCATTCTGTTTACGCCAAATTCTGACTGTACCATCTGAATGTCTCAACAGAAATCGAGACTCATCAGACCAGGCAACATTTTTCCAGTCTTCAACTGTCCAATTTTGGTGTGCTCTTGCAAATTGTAGCCTCTTTTTCCTATTTGTAGTGGAGATGAGTGATACCCGGTGGGGTCTTCTGCTGTTGTAGCCCATCCGCCTCAAGGTTGTGCATGTTGTGTCTTCACAAATGCTTTGCTGCATACCTCGGTTGTAACGAGTGGTTATTTCAGTCAAAGTTGCCCTTCTATCAGCT
Source organism: Umbra pygmaea (assembly GCA_016801145.1). Classification (NCBI taxonomy): domain Eukaryota; kingdom Metazoa; phylum Chordata; class Actinopteri; order Esociformes; family Umbridae; genus Umbra; species Umbra pygmaea. Next base: position 14,851 of record JACXGM010024972.1, on the reverse strand, counting down.
TGAAGCAGTCGGCCCATTCTCCTCTGACCTCTAGTGTCAACAAGGCATTTTTGGACTGCCGCATACTGGATGTTTTTCCCTTTTCACACCATTGTTTGTAAACCCTAGAAATGGTTGTGCGTGAAAATCCCAGTAACTGAGCAGATTGTGAAATACTCAGACTGGCCCGTCTGGCACCAACAACCATGCCATGCTCAAAATTGCCTAAATCACCTTTCTTTCCCATTCTGACATTCCCGACCGCCCCTCTAAACTTTCAGCTCATACAAGGAGAAGACTGATCAGAGATGCAGCCAAGAGGCACATGATCACTCTGGATGAACTGCAGAGATCTACAGCTGAGCTCGGGGAGTCTGTCCATAGGACACCAATCAGTCGTATACTGCACAAATCTGGCCTTTATGGAAGAGTGGCAAGAAGAAAGCCATTTCTGAAAGATATCCATAAAAAGTGTCGTTTAAAGTTTTCCACAAGCCACCTGGGAGACACACCAAACATGAGGAAGAAGGTGCTCTGGTCAGATGAAACCAAAATCTAACTTTTTGGCAACAATGCAAAACGTTATGTTTGGCATAAAACCTACACATCTAATCACCCTGAACACACCATACCCACTGTCAAACATGGTGGTGGCAGCATCATGGTTTGGGCCTGCTTTTCTTCAGCCGGGACAGGAAAGATGGCTAAAATTGATGGGAAGATGGATGGAGCCAAATACAGGACCATTCTGGAAGACAACCTGATGGAGTCTGCAAAAGACCTGAGACTGGGACGGAGATTTGTCTTCCAAGAAGACAATGATCCAAAACATTAAGCAAAATCTACAATGGAATGGTTCACAAATAAACATATCCAAGTGTTAGGATGGCCAAGTCAAAGTCCAGACCTGAATCCAATCGAGAATCTGTGGAAAGAACTGACAACTGCTGTTCACAAACGCTCTCCATCCAACCTCACTGAGCTCGAGCTGTTTTACAAGGAGGAATGGGCAAAAATCTCTCGATGTGCAAAACTGATAGAGACATACCCCAAGCGACTTACAGCTGTAATCGCAGCAAAAGGTGGCAATACAAAGTATTAACTTAAGTTTGCACGCCCAATTTTTCAGTTTTTTATTTGTTAAAAAAGTTTGAAATATCCAATAAATTTCATTCCACTTCATGATTGTGTCACATTTGTTGTTGATTCTTCACAAAAAATTACAGTTTCATATCTTTATGTTTGAAGCCTGAAATGTGGCAAAAGTTTGAAATGTTCAAGGGCGCCGAATACTTTCGCAAGGCACTGTATATATATATATATATATCGAAAATACAAACAATACATTTGTAAAATGAGATTGTACTTCTTGTATTAACATTTGTATATTACTGTACTTTAAAAACTGTTTATTTTTTCATGTAGGCTACATGGTCACACTTTGTTTATTTAACCCATTTGTGACCGATGCTGCGTTGCGAAACATTACGCCTCCCACCGGTTACTGCGTTGCGCAACTCAGAACCTCCTGTCGGCTGCTGCGCGACACAGCATTTTGTATTTGTCAACCTTTTCATGATGCATGCAACATAGAATGCACTGTCATTGATTCAAATACACATGAGATGTTTCATGTTGTTTTTTATAGACGACGTAAACCACCCAAATGTACCGTGGTTCGCTGAAAATCACATCAATCAATCAGACATACACGTGCATTTGTTTTTGAGACTGGCTACGACAGAGGAGGATTTTGACAGCGAGTGAGTTGGAAGATAGTGAGGAGTTTGGAGGGAGGTGGAAGAGTATTATCTGCCGCGCAAGGCAAAGCAGTTCACCCGCAAACCGTATTTTTACCAATGAGCTATGGGACATGTTGGTGACGGAAAATAATCAGTACACCGAACATAATGAATAAACAGCATAATAAATTGTAATATAGTTATGGTGATGATTGTTGATAATAATAAATGCAATAATGTTAATATATATACACAACACTGGCATAATGAACAACTAGCATAATACATAGTAATACAATACTGGCATAATGAATAAATAGCATAATAAAACCTGTGATTATTACCTTTAAAATGAATTTTATGTCATGTTTCTAGGTGCTACAGACGCTTAGGTTTTGGTAGAAGTTGACAATTTTGTAGTTTCTTTCTGAAAACCTTCAGGAGATAAGGATATTCATCTAGAATAACATAGCTTTTTATAGGTGTATTTAGCAGGCGTTTTAGGATTAAATGGGTTAAACAACGTTAAAACAATTCATGTCGATTTAGTTTCAATTTAAGTGATCGACATAAATGGTCACATAATAGATGGGTTTTGTTAATATTGTAATCTGCAGTATCATTCTTTTCCATGTGAGCAATGTGTGGGTTTGAGTGAAGCGGTTGAAAAAGGTGCGTAGTGGTAGAGAGGAGCATAACAACCGCTCAGTGAGCTAGGAGAACGGAATTTCCAAACGCTCAACTCCGCTCACATAGCTACTCTCCCCGGGCTGGCCAAGGTAGCGTGGAGGTATCTGTGCATCCCGGCAAAGTCAGTCCCCAGAGCCAGTGTTTCTGCAGCCGGATTGACGGTCAAAAGGTTGCGGTCGCGTCTGACCCCAGATCATGTCAATGCTTATCTTTCTCAACAAAAATCAGTAGACTGGTGCAAAAGTTGTATGTGAGTTACTAGTTATTTTTATGAGGCTTTGTTAAGTAGCCTAATTTGTTAAGTAGCCTAACTAATTGTTAGGTATCTCTCTCACGCTCATTCTCGAAGAGTTTTAAGTTACATTTTGACAAAACCTGCCAGATCTAATTAGGCTATTATTATGTTTTTGGTTAAGTTATTGTTTAACATGATTTTTCATTTTTATTTATTATTTTGGAACAAACGAGGGTCTCTGTTTAAGAACGCCGGTTCGCAGCTGCAGGTTCCACAGCTTTAGAGCACCGCAGCTCATATATATTCAAGTTTAGGCTAACCGAACATCCAACTGCCACAAGTTGTTCTTCTTGTAATAAAACTTTAATTGAGGAAAAATACGCTGTATTTTTATATTTTCATTGGATTTTTTATTTATAAAAAGTTAAATAATGAATTTGAATATAAAATATGTATGATTAATCGAAAGTTGATCGTTAATTCTCCCAACGATCGACTAAGAAATTTTCATCGAATGCCAATCCCTACTGCATAGTGTAGGGCATCACTATCCCATATACTTATTGTTTTCTGATTTCTTTTAAAGATCAACAAATAAAGCATTTACAGCATTTGTAAGCTGGTCATTTCAAAGAAAGAGTAGTTTGATTGTTACAGCTTGAATTCTACAAATAGCACCTTCAAATCATTCTAATGAATATTACTACAAAACTAATTGTCTTACCATCTAGTTTCTTCAGCTTGGGCAGCCTCTTGCTGGCTTCTTCAATCCAGGTCCCCTCAGTAGAGTATTTTTCTTCCAGAGGGTTTCCCACAAAAACCAGGTCCAAAAGGGATGGAAGGTCAGCCAGCTTCAGGAATTCCGCTGCAACATAATGGCAGTTTGGATGTCGACTATTTTCAGAATTGACTGTGTTTGTGAGAGAGTCATCATTCTAACATCACCTTTGTAATAACTATATTCACTGAGCTGTTTTCTTTTAATCTACTGTTCAGAGATAAAGCAGTAACTGTGCATGTCACCAGAATGTATTGCAGGTAGCATTGCACATTCTTAGAAATGTGCTTACCCCAATCCTTGACAAGGTTGTTGGACATATAAAGGACCTTCAGCTTCTTCATGACATGAATTCCTTTGAGCTTCTCTATCAGGTTGTAGGAAATCCACAATTCCTCTAGATTGTCGCCAACAGCCTCCTGCAGAGACCATCAATGTTGCGTCAAACAATTTCTATTAATTCAAATCGTGTTCAGAAATAATACCGGAGCAAATGTAGTGCCATAGTCACTAGTCAGAATGCCATACTAATCCAGTCAATAAATCATAGCCACCAGTCAATAAGCCATAGTCACTAGGCCATACTAATACAGTCAATAAGGCATAGTCACCAGGACATAGTCACTAGTCAACAGGCCATAGTCACTAGTCAACAAGCCATAGTCACTAGTCAACAAGCCATAGTCACTAGTCAACAAGCCATACTCATCCAGTCAATAAACCATAGTCACCAGTCAATAAGCCATAGTCACTAGGCCATACTAATACAGTCAATAAGGCATAGTCACCAGGACATAGTCACTAGTCAACAGGCCATAGTCACTAGTCAACAACCCATAGTCACCAGTCAATAAGCCATAGTCGCCAGTCAATAAGCCATAGTCGCCAGTCAATAAGCCATAGTCACTAGTCAATAAGCCAGTCACCAGTCAATAAGACATAGTCACCATACAATAAGCCATACTCACCAATCCATTTAGATTCTTGATGTTGTTCCTCCCCAGTGATAATATCCGCAGGTTTTCTGAAAGAAGGAGATCAATATCACACTTTTGAGTTTTAAATGACTCCTCACTGTATATCTCCATTTAAGCTAAGGGTCATGTGAAGTGTTGTGTCCACAAAGACACATTGGGATACTCACTGAGGCCATTCAAGTTGGCAATTTTTTCAATGCAGTTTGTAGACAAGGACAGTCTCCTATTCAGAGAAGCACAGTGACAGTACGGTAAATGAAGAATCCTATTCAAGTTTTATAAAACAACATCAGTAAGATGCATTATGTGTTAAGTATTAAAGCGAGTGATTGCTACTGCACTATGAAATTACGTTTCAAGCCAAATATGGATATACACCAATCAGCCATAACATTATGACCACATGCCTAATATTGTGTAGGTCCCCCTTTTGCTGCTAAAACAGCAGCCCAATACCCAAAAAACTGTAATGCGCTGTGTTATGACACCTTCATCAGAACCAGCATGAATGTCTTCTGCAATTTGAGCTACAATAGCTTGTCTGTTGGATCGAAACATAGGGGCCAGCCATCACTCCCCACGCGCATCAATGAGCCTTGGCCGCCCAAGATCCTGTCACCGGTTCACTGCTTTTCCTTGCTTGGAACACTTTGATAGCAGCACTTTGATTAACAGACCAATGCAGAAAGGAAACACCTCACAAGAACGGCAGTTTTGGAGAAGCTCTGAAACAGTCGTCGAGCCATCACACTTTGGCCGCAGGGCTCTACACTAAACCTTTCCACTGGTGAAACTTGTGCTACTATCTTTTTTAGTTACTGGTGCAAAAACATGATTTGGTCGCACAAATTATTATCTGTGCGGCAATAAATTACCTGTTTCCCATAATGAATCTGTATTGCATACAGAACCATGCTTTAATTCCAAGCTATCATTTAAACCTCTCACTGACTTTGTGTTTATACATTCGTTTAGAAAAATGTGCTGCAACAGAAAACGAAATATACTTCCTTAGATTTCAAAGTACCATAGTCTAAGTTCTCCTAAAAGCACAGTTGAGCTGACATGACTCATTTTTTTCTTACTCCTTGTGGGATTCAGTGTTTCTACCTTAGTGAGGCCATCGGCCTGAATGCCCCTGAATGCCCCTGAATGCCCATTCCCAGCAACCCGGGTCCACACAATCAAATGCACATTACCTCTGCTGTGCACATTAATCTCATCACATATTGAAATGTGTGATATTTTTATGTTTATCTCATATGAGATGCACTGTGAATATTTATTCCAAATACCATTATTTACCTACTTAATTTCTATTCAAATTATATGAAGGCATTTATTATCAATAAAATATATTATTTGCACTACCAAAGCACAAACCTGTTTCCTCTCTAGGTCTTTTCTCATTATTTGCTGTAAAACAGCAAACAAACTTTTATGGGTATGATTGAGGGCTTACAGTGTGTGTCTTTCACCACAATTCTTTCATTCTCTTATTAAATACATAAAACATATTAGCTACTAGTTAAATTATCTACACTACTATTTATATAATATTTTAGATTCATTTTACTAGTTAAAAGTATGTAGGTAACCAGAGCTCTTGCAATGATTGCGCTATGCTGGTTGGCTAGCTATTGACTGATTGGGGAGCTACACATTACTGAAATATCAGCAACTATTATTTACATTTTTGACCACTCATTTGCCAAGAGTCCATTTTGGATGAATATTTTCAGAACTGCAGGAGTTAACTGATGTAGTTAAAGCCCTGATTTGGCCCTTGTCAAAGCGCACAAACTCTTACGCTTGCCCATTTTTCCTGCTTCTAACACATCAACTTTGAGGACAAAATCAAGAAGCAGAAAAAATGGGCAAGCGTAAGGATTTGAGCGACTTTGACAAGGTCCAATTTGTGATGGCTAGACCAGTGGTTCTCAAACCTCTCCTGGGGGACCACCAGCCATCTCATATTTTTGCTGTAGCCCTGAACTACCTCACCTGTTTCAAGCAGGTAAGGGCTTGATAATTAGTAAACAAGTTGTTTCAGGTGTGCTAGCTCTGGGATACATCTAATATGTTATATCTAGGGGTCCCCCAGGAGGTTAGAGAACCACTGGGCTAGACGACTGGGTCAGAACATGTTCTTGCGGGGTGTTCCCATAAGGCTACACCAGCAGGACTACAGAGGGTACACAACAAGATGCAAAACACTGATAAGCCTGAAGAGATTAAACATTGCTAAAAAGCACCTAAAAGAGCCTCAAATGTTCTGGAAAAAAGTATTGTGTACAGATGTGTCAAAAATGGACATGTACCAGAGTGAAAGAGGAAAGTGTAGCGGAAAAAATAAATGCCCATGATCCACCTCATCGGTGAAACATGGTGGAGGAGATGTTATGGATTGGGCCTGTATGGCTGCCAGTGGAAAAGACTCACTTGTCTTTATCGACAATGTGGCTGCAGACAGAAGTAGATTAATTCTGAAGTCTACAGAAATATTTTATCTTCTCAGATAAAACCAAATGCCTCCAAACTCATTGGATGGCACTTGATCATGCAACAACACAATGACCCTAAACATACTGCTGGAGCCAAAAAGGGATTTTTGATGTCTAAAAAGCTGAAAAACCTTGATTGGCAGAGTTAAACACAGAATCTGAATTCAATTGAACATACGGTACTTTTTACATGCTGAAGAGAGAATTGAAGGCAATAAAACACAGAAACAAGCAGGAACTGAAGATGGCTGAATTACAGGCCTGGCAGAGCATCACCATGGAAGATACCCAGCATCTGGTAATGTTGATGCATCATCACCATGGAAGATACCCAGCATCTGGTAATGTTGATGCATCGCAGACTTCAAACAGTCATTGCATGCAAAGGATATGCAGTGTTAGGTAAAGCTACTTTTCAGTTACATTCCAGTTACACGTTGACTTCACAAGTTTTGGGAAGTCCCTAAGTAAGACAATATGATCACGTAAATGGAGTTCATATCTTAAAAGTCTCCTATAAAACAAATAGAAAGAGTAAAGAAAATATCAATCATGGTCACCAGTAAGATATGAACTCCATTTACCTAATAATTTTGTCTTAATTAGGGACTTCCCAAAACTTTTGAACACTGAGGATATGCAACCAAATATTAACAATTATTACTTTATTCTACATTCTGTTTAATTGTCCAATGTTATTCGGTGCCTGAAAATGGGGGGGGGGGGGGGGTGCTATGTGCAAAAGGTGCTATGATTTCTAAATGCTTCATATGATATGTATCAATATACCTTCAAATTATAGCTGACAGTTTGCACATTAACCTGACTGTTATCCATTCAAACACTAGAGTACAGAACCAAAATAACACAATATGTATGTACATGTATGTACATTTTGAGTAACCATATACAATGAAATTAGGTTTTAGACAAAAGGATAACATTTGACTCACTCGCAGTTGATGAGGGTGGACAAAGAGGCATCCATCTTCTCAATAGGTGGAATCTGGCCATATAGCTTTACTGCTTTTGCCTCTCCTACTTTCTCGCCTGCTTTCTCCTCCTGTTCAAACCAAACAGGACCACCAACAAACATCAAACACTGGCAAATATAATTTCTAATCTTTTAATACTAATATCAGGGGGGAGAGAGAGCAAGACTGTTTGTGTTGTCATGCCAACTCCAGGAATTGTGTTAGTAGTTTTCAATGCAATACTAGCAAATAGCTAGGATAGAGCTCTGATGCACTTACCCATTTTACAAGTGCTTCTTTTATGGTGGTTGCTTTTGCCTGTGGAACAACAAACGGTTAGCTAGTTCAACTTAATTTATGGTGGTCGTATCCTGCAAATCAAACAGCTATGATTTCACTAGTAGGTTAAAGTTACAGTACAGTGCACATTTAGCTATGTAGTTCATTAGCTAGATCTGGCTGACAATCACACATAAGTGTTTTCATGTGCTTAAAATATAACTTAAATCAATATGACCAATTATTTATTAACGTCATCATGTACTGTACAATAAATCAAAGCAAGGCAAAGCTAACATAGCAAATAAGCTAACGAGGTGGACATCTAGCTAAGACTAGCAAACTGGTTACCCAAATTTTTATAGAGCGGGTTGGCCCTCAGAACCGTACGTATGATATGAGCAAGTATGATATACAGTTGGTTAAATTCTCAAGATATCGAGTAAATTTTTACTGCTCTCGCTAACGTTAAAGCTAGCTAGGTACTGTAGCTAATGATTACGTTGCTAGCCGGGGTTCGGTCTGATACTCGTTCACGATTTGACACTGACAGTAGCAAACAAATATAGTTAGCTAATCAGCACTGTGCAGCGTGGCCAAGCATTTTAAAACACAAACAACTAGCTACATCGTTTTTAACGGATTTTAAAAACCTAAATCACATCTACATAGTAATTTTTTACATCAGCACAACTCACCATGTTTGACCGCTCCGGTTGCTATGACGCCAACGTTACTAGAAGACGCAATCTTTCCTCACACGCCCCCTTTCAAGTAAAAGGCAATAAGTGGATATGTATAACACTTATCATTGTTGTTTAGATCGCAATGTAAAAAAACATGGATTTTAAGTCTTCTCTCTGTGTAAACATAGAAATATAATGACATCAATTACATTAATTATAATAATATTAACTAGCTTCTTATTGAGGCTAGGATAGCTTTGCCCATTTTTAAACCCCACCTTTTCAAAAAGAGTTTAGGCTACCTGAAATATATCCACAGGCACCACTTGTGTTTTCTTAATCAAATATGGTTATTATGTTTTTTATTTATATGTTATTCTTTCCAGCACTGACTTTTAACGATAACGAATTTATTGACAAGAATGTAGTCTCTAATACTGAGTTGTGGGGTTGTTTCACATAGCTGTCTTAAACCTTTTAAGCAATACATTTATATACGTCTGATGAGAACGCCTGGAAAAAAAAATGTTAAAAAAACCTTGCTATTCAGAACAATAGCTGTGCTACAGTGTTATAACCACTGGGTGGAACTAGCATAACATAGTTTATTTAAACGACTATTTCTCTAAGCCTATTATTTCAATCTTTAAAAAATACCATATCCTTAGTAAATAGGATGACTTAAAATTTGTTGTAAGATTGTGCCCGTTATATACATATAATAAATAACCTTTATAGCCTAATTTATTATTTAAATACATGTAGTTTCTTACAAAATATTTATAAGCATAGGCTATTGATTATTTGGATCGGCTGCTCTAAAAAAATGTAGCATTGCTAAATAGCCTGAGGTTGTTTAGCAAAAACTCACATTTCGACAAATAGAGAACTCCATAACAGGAATTTTGCTTCATTTCCATATGATATGGGTTCAGTAATTATGCCTGCCTTGCAAATTCTATTAATACATTACAGCTCATTCAAAACAGTGCTGCAAGGAAACTGACACAAACAAATAAGTCGTCCTCCACCCCAATCCAGGTTGACCTCCATTGGCTTCCTTTCCATCAAATAATTGACTTCTCCTTCAAGACTACAAAACCCTAATGCCACTGGACCGGCCTATTGCATACACTCTTTAGTTGTGCATCTCCACGCACCCTACGGTCACGCCATACGAAACTTCATGAACCAAAAGCCCGGTCCGAACATGAGAGCCTTTTCAGTGCTGTTCAGAATGTTTTTTTGTTTGTCTTTTAAAGCAGAACTTTGCCATCTTCAGTCAGTCTGCTTTTACTCCAAGAACCTAAAGATATACACATATGATGCTCATTAGTTTTTATATTAATCTTTTATAATGAAAAGTGTTTTCATGGGGATCTCGGATACTATTACTCAGATTCCACGGACTATATCTAAGCCAGAGATCATACACTTTTATAGCTCCCGATAAAATAAAATAAAAAACACGAGTATTTCTATAAATGCATATTTTGTGTAAAAAAATCTTAGTTTATATTTTTTCCACTTCACATGTATTACCACTTCGCCATCCGACTGTTTTTGACAACAAATGTATAGGTTCAACTTAAATATTGGTAATACCAAATACTGAACCTCTGAATAAAATGGCTATAGATCAATAGTTTCGATTTTTGAAAAGCAACGCATCATTGCCGCCCCAGAGGACTGGATGGAGTGTGCAGAACGAACCGCTCATTGAATTGACACAAGCATGCGCAATGCAGCTCTGTGTCAATTAGAGTCTCCTCAGTAGAAGCCAGGCAGAGCGGAGTGACTATTTGGGTTCACGCAGCAGTCTCTCTCCTTCCCCAGTTCCTGTTTCCGCCTTGAGTCTTGAGACCGCTAAGCAACTAAAAAGCATCGTCACTCTGAATAAAGACCTTGAAGAAATGAAAGCGTTGTGATATAAAGACTGGTAAGATATTCTGCTTATATTCTCTGTGCCTACAAACCAAAATGAATCTTTGTCTGCGGCATATCCTTCCTCTTCCTCCATCCCTGGCCTGTTGCTATTTGCCTGGTTCGACCGCAGCCGAGAGGTAACAAAATAGCTGACAGGGATTAACACGAACGAGTTGGAGGACGAAGATCCGCTAGAATTTCTATTTTACATGATACAGGCTACAGCCTTTAAGAAACACAATGTATCGAAGTAGAATTTGTTAATTTTACGTACACTATGTAGGTACTGTATATGACGATTATATTAACAATTTATAACACATGAGAGACACAATTCAGGCACAAGCATAGACAAGCACATTGAACTGCGATTTATCCCAATCTTATCTATTTAAATTAAATTTGCAAGCGTATTGTGAAGCCTTCTTTTAAATAAACGAATCGCTTTTGTTTACTGTAGCTATATGAACCGTTATTTTGTCAAGTCAGCCTGCGACTGCTCCCTGTCAGCGAAGCGCTGTTTTTCAGACATGGGTTAAAATCAATGAAAAGTAGCCAGCTCATTTGGGATAGCTACATTCAGATGTGTGAAGTACAGTTCATGTTTAACATAGTTAAGTAATAAATGTATTGTTTTTGCTATTTAGTAAGATAGTGCAAAATGATTCAGAACGTTAACTGACAAACAGATACACACGCGCATACACCTACGCACGGGCACACGCAAACACAAATACAACACACAGACAGACATACATACACACAAAACACAGCCTAACTGGTAGTCATTCTTAGCGATTTTTTACATCGATGAGTGTTCTGATTATTCACTGACCACTGTGTTATTACATACAGTAGTCTTACTAGTAAAAAATACTACATGTTGTTCACATATTACCCTATAGGGATATTTACATGTTATATTTGAACCATGTGGACAGGGTCAACACATCACAGCTGGTGATTCTGGATATCTTGAGATGTAAATATGTTGCTTTAGACTGGAGCCCAGCCAACAGACCAGGTCTATCATTGGAAGGCCTTATGATAACCTTTTAACCCTTTTATGTTATAATATTGTTAGTAGAATCATATGGTAGTGGCAGGCTTGTTGTGAAGGCGAAGTCAAGTACTAAGCACAAGTCTTATGTTACAATTCTGGCAGTTTGATATGTTATTGATGTGCTGTGACTATAACGATATGATAGCATTTCACAGCTTCATGTGTCTTAGAGAGTTGAGATAGAATTCCTCTTCTGTAAATGTCCCGCTTTGCCAAGCATACTCCTATAATGAGCTATGTAACGTTACATCCCGACTCCTGTCTTCTGTTTTGGGCTGATTGCACAAATTGGCGAATGTATAAATCTCATTCCATTTTCCATGGAACAATTCTATCTACACCGTTACAGACAGAATTAATTAAGTAAAACCAGGGTGATGACAGATAGGCTAATACCACATTTTATTCAGATGTGAGGATTCACTGTTGTCATTTTTTATCATCTGAAATATTCAGATGATGTTAGTATGTGAATGGTTAGAAGACCACTGTGCAGACTTTCCAAATTATTTTAGATCTTCCAAGTATGTCTAGTGAACATCATAGACTAGTAAATGTTCAAATTTGACCAGCCACTCAATAGATTACTATTGTTTTTTTTGGCTGGTGACTGGTGAGTGAAGCAAATCTACCAGCCTCCTGCATATTTTAATAGCATTTGGCTAGTAAATGGTGCTAATTTGGAACCTTGCTCTGCAGCAATCCAACATGAAGTTATTGATCCTGTGCTTTATCGAAGTAGCCATGGCCCCATTCTGCTCAAATTAGAAAGGCTTTAAACATTATTGAGATTTGGGATCAGCCTCTTTCTAAACCTCTCAATCTTGTCCTCCAAATTATAAGACATTTCCATTAGGGGATTATAAAGAGTGATTTTAAGTTGTATTGGACAAGTCAGCCTGTTAAATTACTAAATGTAAAAGGGATAGGCTCCATGATTGATAGATAATTTGATGACTTCATTAGTTTAAACATTGTGGTCCATTGATAGATTGTTCATGCAGCCACGCCCCCTCACATCCTCAGCAGTTAGCACAACGGCCTGAGCATATCTTCAGCAGTAGTGTCAGCATTAACATAAAACACCTACATAGAGTGAATGACGGGTGGGGTTATTAGTAAGTCAATCAAGCACTCCTCCTTGTGGGAGACAGAAGAGGGTCAGGGACATAGGCCAGTCAGCCTGGGTATGGAACAATTCCACTCCCTACGGAATTACTGGTAGATGGATAACGCATCCTGGCTAGTGCATTTATTGTCAAATGTGAACAATTCTTTTGAGTATCCTATGATCTAATGTCCCATGAAGTAATATGATATCTTATATTCAGGTTGATGTTTTCCAACAGGAAGACTTCATTACGGTTAAGGATTAGGTACCCCTAAAGATATTGCCACCACAGAAAGGAAAAAATATATACTGTATGCACATTTAACATATCAGGTGCAGGACAGAAAATGAATCTACACCTAAAACGTTCCCATGTTGATTTATTCAGATGGACAAACAGCACAATGTTTTGAACCCAGTTGGATGTTTTACCCAGAAACAGTCTTTTTGGAGGCCATGTACAACCTAGCTGTGGTTTATCGACGTAAACTTTTCCAGACCTTGGCTGTGCTAAAGACATATACAGTAGGATATTCATCGCTAAAGAGTCATTTTTTAAGTGTAGACATGTGAAATGCATCATTCACCCATGTATGGTAAAACATGTTAATGTTTTTCTAAGATATTGTGTTGTTTAGGGATATAAATATCCCTGAGTGTATTTGCCAAATTTCTTCACTGAGTCAGACAAAGCAATGACAGAACGAAACATTATAGTGCCCCTGTGTGGTCGATAGAAATGTTTGTACCTATGTACAGTTGCAGTCCAAATTATTCAACCCCCATTGCAATCAAGTGTACTGTTACAGATCAAACAAAAGCAATTGAAATAGGTCAACACAAGAAATGCATCAAAATGATTCAACTGCCTGAATAGAATCCATCACAACAGCACAAACATGCAAAACAGGTGTTGTCTCAAGCACACCTGATGCAACGAAACAAGGGCTTCATTAGGTACACCAGATGTGCTTGAGCTGGAACACATTAAATGCCTGAACTGGCTAGGGGTTTGTTGAGTGTCATGTTTGAATGAATGTGTGAAACATGGCTTAGTCAAAAGAATGGTCCAAAAAGTTAAGAGAGTAGATTATTGGCCTTCACCAACAAGGAACATGATACAAAAAAATAGTCAAGGCAATGAATGTTACCAGAGACACTGTTGGAAGCATAGTTTGCAAGATCAAAGTGGAGGGGACGGTGGTTACACTACCTGGACGGAGCTGAAAAAGGAAGCTATTAATGACTGCAACCAGATTTCTAAGACAATGTTTGCAACATGTAGCAAATATTGTTAACAAAATGCATATCCTCGACATATTACAGTAATAGGCATTTATGTGGCATACATCCACGTGTTTGTATGTTAATGTGTGACTTAATACAAAACTCAAGGTTCATCAAATAGGTATTTCATATTCAGAAATGAAGCATCTTAGAGTCAGAACGCTTTTATATTTTTGACCTTCTGATCACAAGGTATGGGACATCTCAGATCTACAGTCGTAGTAGAAGCTCTGTGGGTGTAGGCTCTGGTCTCTCTGGCAGCTGGATTTTAACATATCTCCTCTGTGTTCGCAGTACAGCTGTGTTAGACAAATATTACCACCCAGGCTGGTGTCAGCTGTCCTTGCCCAGTCACCGCTACCCTCTGTGGGGAGCAGAAATGTGGCCTGGTCTGGTCTTCACTTGGTCCACACATGGTAGCTTCAGTGTGTGTTGTGTACATATCCATTGTCTCAACCCTTGTACCCCAGGTGCCCAGGTGGCTTCAGCAAAGATGAACTAGACCTACGTACGTACACACACACACACACACACACACACACACACACACACACACACACACACACACACACACACACACACACACACACACACACACACACACACACACACACACACAC
>JACXGM010024971.1:0-15504 GCA_016801145.1 Umbra pygmaea | reverse complement strand
CCATTCCCCTTATGTTAAACCTAACCTTAACCATTACCCTAAAACATATTCTAAACTTACCCCTACCCTTAAAATACACAATTAGTTGCTTATCAACAGATGGTTTGTTGATAGTTTGTTGATAGTCATATCATCAACAAACTATCTGTAGAGCACATACAGATGGAATGTCAGACTCTCCAAATAAAGTGTAACCGGAGTTGACAATATGTTTAGTGTTACTAAGTATGTTTGTCATTATTACATTTGTTTGTTTGCTTTTATTTGGACAATCTTGAAAGCGAGATGGTACATCAAGAGAGTTTATCTGTCAAGAAATGTCAAATAAATAAATAAACAGGTCACAAATCTTGCTAATTTCTCTAACCTGATAACCCTTTCCTACCCTCTTACTTGAATGCTCACATCAATATCATTAGCAATTCAGTAAATGACCAATATAAATCTTAATACATGTTTATAAGTTAGTACTTCACATTTTATGGCTATCAGTTGTTTCAATAACAACTCCTATATAAACATATTAACAGTCAAACTTAACTTCTATTTGGTAGGTCCATTAAATATTATCATGGATGATATCAGATTATTCAAAATGTCCATTATATGATTATAGGTTTGGTTGATCATTCTCAATATCTTTCCTGACCTATCTAGCCTCACTAGTGTACTTTAGCCCCTGCTAGCCCCGGGTCTCTCACCGCTGGTCCATCTCCTGTTTCATGTCAATGCCCTGTTTGTCCAGCAGTTCCCTCTGTGCAAAGGCCCAGTCCACAGGCTCAGCCGGGGTCTCTGCGCACGGGGTCCTCTCCCGCTCCTGGCGTGCTTGCTCTGGGTGGTTGAATCGGAACACATGGCTCTTACCCAGGATGATGCGGTTCCCTGGAGCAAGGGGTTGATTCAGAAAGAATGTTAGCTATTCAGGAGAGAGTGATCGACAGAAAGAGGCATGTACAGAGAGAGTGAGAGAGAGAAATATATATAGAGAGATACGGCACAGAAAGCTACAGACTGAGAGAGAGGGACAAAGAGAGAAATAGCCACCTGATTTGAGGACAGTAGGCTCCGTGACCCTCTTTCCATTAACGTAAGTCTCTGCATCTTCACAAGGCTCCAGAACCACAGCTACTGGTGTGAAGGAAAAACCGAAATGAGGCACTAGACAATACATACACTATACATACACTAGACAACATACACTATATATACACCAAATTCCAAATTATTATGCAAATTTTATTTTACACCGATTCTCCAGTCAGTATAATTTCAAGTCACCAACAGTTAGGGTATAAGTCAAATTTCATTGAACTAACCACCTAATGAAAACAGTTTTTTTTCAAAAGTAAAAACCTCAAAATGCACTTGATATGATATCACCGTCCCAATTCTTGCATCCATTGAACTTGTGAGTTTAAGGAAAGTTTCTGCTTGAATTTCTTTGCAGGATGTCAGTATAGCCTCCCAGAGCTGCTGATTGGATGCAAACCCTGATAGATCTTTTGCTTGAGGATGCTCCAAAGGTTCTCAATAGGGTTGAGGTCAGGGTAGGATAGGGGCCACACCATGAGTTTCTCTCCTTTTATGCTCATAGCAGCCAATGAAACAGAGGTATTCTATGCAGCATGAGATGGTGCATTGTCATGCATGAAAATTATTTTGCTACACTGAAAAAAAACAGATGTCTCTACTAACTAAAATCAAGTCAACTTTTATGCTTAACATTTTTAGGTAGTAAAAGCAATCTTTGTCGAAGCTATCCTTTACAAAGATGTGGCTTGTTGGAACTACTTAAATATTTGATGCAAAAAGAGATGGCTGTTTTTTTTCAGTGTACTGAAAGCACGGTTCTTCTTTTTGTTCCATGGATGAAAGTGGTCAGTCAGAAACTCTATATACTTTGCCGAGGTCATTTTCACACCTTCAGGGACCCTAAAGGGGCCAACCATCTCTCTCCCCCCCTAAAGGGGCCTACCAGCTCTCTTCCTATGATTCCAGCCCAGAACATGACTCTGCCACTTCCTTGCTGACATCGCAGCCTTATTGAGACATGATGGCCATCCACCAACCATCTACTACTCCATCCATCTGGACCATCCAGGGTTGCACGGCACTCATCAGTAAACAAGACTGTTTGAAAATTAGTCTTTATGTATTTCTGGGCCCACTGCAACCATGTCCGTTGGTGAGCATTGGTTAGCGATGGCCGAATAGTAGGTTTAGGCCTCTGGAGGATCTTACACCTTGAGGTTTGCGGGAATCCACAGAGTCACCAGCAGCTTCAAATACCTGTTTGCTGCTTTGTAATGGCATTCTAGCAGCTGCTCTCTTAATCCAATTAACTTGTCTGGCAGTAACCTTCCTCATTATGCCTTTATCTGCACCAACCTGTCTGTGCTCTGAATCTGCCGCAAATCTCTTCACAGTATAATGATCACGCTTAAGTTTTCTTGAAATATCTAAAAAAAATGTACCTTGTCCAAGGCATTGCACTATTTGACGCTTTTCTGCAGCAGAGATTCTTTTTCTTTCCCATATTGCTTTAATCCTGTGGCCTGCTTAATAATTTGGAACATCCTTCTTATGTAGTTTTTCTTTAATTGGGCTCACCTGAAAAACTAATTATCACAGGTGTCTGAGATTGATTTCAGTGATCCAAAGAGTCCAGAGACACAATATCATCCATGAGTGTGATTGAAAAACAAAATATTTAATATTCCAATTTGCATTATAATTTGGAATGCAGTGTACACTATATATCAACTATACAACCATTAACTATTATATATCCATTGTACAAAACATACACTATATATACACACACTGGCCCTCATTTATGAAACGTGTGTACGACCTAAAACAGGCGTACGACGGGCGTACACCGATTCCTACGCAAGGCAAGGGATTTATCAATTTGAACGTGATCGTAGGCTGCGATAAAATCTCACGTCTGGTCTGACTTCGTGTACGCAAATTCTCTAGTGTGACTAGCGGTGTTTGTGGTATAACCACACGGTTCAGTTAATTGTTGAACCAGCAATCACTGATGAATATGTCTGCATCGCAACTACCCCATATTGCAAATTACATTTCAGAATTATGAATTAATTATATACAGCACATTGCTGTTAAGTGGTTTATTTTTTCCCTTTCACTTCAGGGTGGCCTAGAACATGATGGCAGAAATTAGGCAAACAACAAATTGAATCAAATAATATATATATATAGATATATATATATATAATATAAATATTATTTAAACAAGCGCTTTGGCAGTCCTGTAGTCAAAGCGATGGCAGAACTGGAGGACCTTACGTCGCGCTCTCTACATTGAGACCTTTCAGCGGGAGATCAGGGATAGGTCTGATATATATCACAGCCATCAATAGTCGAAGTATAGCCAGCAGTTTTAGCAGTGATGAAGTCCCTTTCTGCCTGGTATATTCAAACTATGATTAAAATACAATTTTATGAGATTGCTGGGTTTTCAATTGGGGCGAATTGGGCGATTGATTGTACTGCGTCTTTAGCCCCCATCCATGAATGATAACGCATTTATCAATCGCAAAATCTTTAAGTCAATCAACGTTCAAATCTTATGTGATGCCAGGATGTTTGTTCTGAATATGGTAGCCCGGTGGCTGGCTGGGACGTGTCTTTATTTTTCTAAACTGCAACATTGGAACAAGGCAACAGGGCGCACTGCATGGCTGTATTCATCTCCTCAGTGAGTTACGCCCTCGTACAATTATTATAATAGTTCTACGTAGTTCTTTGTTGAAACGGTTGGATGTGATTCCTCTTGGTGAAAAAGGTTATGCCCTGACTGAGTACCTTATAACACCGCTTGCAAATCCGTTTGCAAATCCTAAACAAGCAGGAACGCAGGTTCAATAGTGCGCACACACGCACACGAACCACAGAGTGATGTATAGGTTTGCTCTAGGGCAGGTGGCTCTGTCTTGTGTAAGCGGAGTGGGGTGGGGGACTGCTATACGCACCTGAGCAGGCTTGTAACATAATTATGGCATGCAGGGTTCTCCACGATATTGCGCTGGAGAACGTGCTGATCAATGAAGATCAGAGGCCACATCAGCCAGCTGTATGAAGGAGATAGGATTTATTCTGAGCTTTTAATATAGCAAGTGCTATATTGGGTAAGAAAGCTACTTAAAAAATACAATGTGGAATGTTTAGTGAAAATAATTCATTTATTTGAAATACACTTCAGGTTCTCGTTAATCGCTTTAAATGACTATAGCAGTAACCTCAGTCAAAACCGTTTTTTTTCTTGAACAATCAACGCCTGATTTTAAGCTTCGAAATTAAACCAAGCAGTTGGCCTGCACCTGAGACCTGAGCGTCTTTATTTTATCTCAAAGAAAATACTTTTCTTTGCCAGATTTCGCTTATCCATGTCGTAAATTCTAAGGGCAAGGCCTCTAATCAATGCATATTTGTGGGCGTGTTATTTAAATTACGATGGTTTTCAACCATCTGATTTATTAACAGCCGCTCACTCGTACGCTGGAATTGGAGTGATACGAAAAATTTGTAAATCACACGTGAGTCTCGTCGTAAGATGATTTCTGCGCTCAAATTTACACTGGGTTCCACGCACGTTTGATAAATGAGGGCCACTATATCCAATATACAACACATACACTACATATACACTATATACACACTATAAAACCATTAACTACATTTGCTTTCAAAGTTATTCAACCCCATTACAAATCAGCATTATTGTTGAAATGTACAGACTTTCTGTCACATCCATCCCAGGGAGGGTTTGAATGTGACAGTGAACTGAGAAGTGGACTCTATATATTGTGTTTATTCATGTTACACCTGTGCAAGGCACTGTAGTTTGAGTTATGTTTAAGTTGTGTGTATGTGTGTGTGTGCACCACTCCCCTGCTTGGCTAGAGCAATGATAGGTATTAGCTAAAGTTAGCCTGATACTTGTAGATCTGATTAATGATTACGTGCAGCCATGTCCAATTATCTCTATATAAGCTCAAACCAAGCAAGGGTGTGGTGCTGGTCATTGTTATATTGTCACTGTGGGAGAAGGCTGTCCGGGAGCTACTACATTAATGTAAGTTGTGAAAAGTGTGTCGCTGGAGTTTGCTCTTTACTTATAAGTTAGCTATCAGCGTCCCATGCCGCTGTGAGAGCATGGTAAAATATATGGTATCATGGTGCACTCGCATTTACTTGTTCACCTGCAAATATACTAGGTTGTGAAAAGAGTGTGGTATGTGTTTGAGTGTATGCGTACGTTATACTTATACAAATATATTTGTTTTCAGTGTTTATGCCACTGTGAGAGCATAATAAGTTATATTAGTATACTCGTTGTGCGCTCGCTTTGGCTGTACCCTGCAACGTCATTATATGTATGTTTCCCGGAGTGTCTACAATAAAACAACTATCTACCATCTACCTGCCTGGGTCTCCCTCTCTCTACACCACACTGCACTGAGACACTTTCAGTGGTTTGCAAAGAAAAATATTTTAACAAATAGCTCAACAATTGAAATAGCTCAACACCATGAATATTTCAAGTGGTTTCCCCAAATTCAACAGCAAATGCAACTGATAATGACTTATCCAGTCTCAAAATTATTCAACCCCTTCATGACAAGCATCTTTAGTACTTAGTAGAGCACACTTTTGCTATTATGACCTGCTGCAAATGAGATGCATAGGCAGACACCAGCCTCTGGCAGTGTTCCTGAGGAATTTTTGCTCATTCCTAATGAGAAATGGCCTCCAGTTCAGTAATATTCTTGGGTTTGCACACTGCAACTGCCTTCCTCAAATCCCAGTAGAGATTTTCTATGGGGTTCAAGTCAGTTAACTGTGAGTGCCACTGTAGAATCTTCCAGGACTTCTTCTGCAAACAAGCCTTGGTGAAATTTCCTGATACTTAAATGAAATCATCTTGCCTTCCACACACGTTTCCTCTGCCTGAGGATGCAAAGCAGCCCCAGAGCATCACAGAGCCACCACCATTCTTGACAGTGGGCAGGGAGATCTTTGTAGCATATGCTTCATTCTTCTTCCTCCAGACATACCACTGATCCATCATTCCAGTTTTGTTTCATCGCTGCATTTCTGAATCAATGCCCCGTCCCCAGAGCCCAGTTTACCATTGCTTACCTTCTCCGGTGGGCCCTGTTGTGGAGGTAAAGGTGCAGTGCTCATCTTTGATGAAGTGACCACTGAGTACGATGTCCTGCCTGCTGATGGCGTCCACACGGCCCACCCTGAGAGAAACAGAGACCACCACAGTGACCTTTGTTACTTCATGAATGAGTTAGTAGGCCTTTCTACTGGTAAACCATTTTTAGAAGATTTGTATTTCTTTGATGTAATACAAAAGGTTTTATACATTGTAATACCATATTTGATGTAATACAGAAGGTTTCTTGGTAATACCATCTTTGATGTAATACAGAAGGTCTCTTACCTGGTAATACCATATTTGATGTAATACAGAAGGTTTCTTACCTGGTAATACCATCTTTGATGTAATACAAAAGGCACTCTGACATCAGGGGGTCCTCGTTGAGGTTCACCAGGTGTGGAGTCTACAACAGGGGCGATTCATTTGGATTAATATGTATTGATTTGGGTCAGCATTGTTTCCTTCTATAGTTATTTAATTTATTTAATTTCAGTGGAAAAAGGTAATGTGTTTCTCTCGTTTGCTCTCTCCAGTTTTGAGTTACTCAATTTGTGATTAAGGCCCCATCTCATCACAAAAACACTGCACACCCAATTCCATTCTGTTTCTCATCACACCCCTTGTTAAACAAGAAAGTTAAGAACGAAAGCCTTCCAACCCCTAGAGAATGAATTATTTGACCTTGATTGAGTCCTGCAACATGGATTGGATAGATCAAGTAGAGGCAAGCCAAACACATTCACCCACTAACCTCTCGGCTAAAGACTGTAATCTTTGTAACAACATTTCTTTGCCTTTAAATTGGTGCCCAACAGCCTCACAGCTGGGACCTCCTTGTATCAGGTTAATGGAACAACAACACACATGCATGCATAGATCTGGTGAAAGTAGGAAATAGCAAGGAAACATTCTGAATCCCACCTTATTCTCTGTGTAGTGCAATTCTTTTGACAGGGTCACATAGGGTTAGGGTTCCATTTTGGACACAACATTTTTTTCTCGATTTTCCTCCCTTCCAAATTCTCTCTCTAATCTTGCATTGTCAGCAGCTCTGCAACTGTTCAGATCTGTGGGATGACGAGGGGTGCGCACATGGTTCATCCAACCACATGTTGCCTGAGCCGCCGATTATTTTCCATATATATAAACTGTTCACCCAACATGGAAGCCTTTAGTCAGATCATGCACGGGATGAATACGTTCACCGACTATACTTCCATGACCGAATTTACAGGCGCCCGATCGGAACACAAGGAGGTGCTGGAGAGCGACGTGGCAGCATAAATAATCTGACTTTTCTAACTCAAATCCCAGGCAGCTCTATGCCAATTTCCCACTGCCTCTTGAGGGAGGACTGGGTAAATTCAGAGAACCCATGGTCAGGGTCAAACCCATGATCACTGTGATGTAGACTGTTCTACAATGCAGCAACTTCCCACTCGAATCCCACAGTCTTCAAGAATAGAACAGTAAATTAAAGAAATGCCAGACATGAATAGCCAGACACGCTGGGGATTAAGACTGCGTTTACATTCCGATATATTTCATCAACATCTTTGAGTCCTGTCGAGCACAGCTCGGGACGAGAAACAATTGTTGTGTATAAACTTGCGGGTCTCTGTCTTACTGCACGTGACCTCCAGAGGTAGCGTACAAGAATAATTAGAAAGATCCCACCTGGAGCTTTGAAACAGCCCAGGGGAAATGTGTATTGCGGTAAAATACTTCACGTGTAAATCAATGGGCTGGGCTGGTTTATGAGCGGCCTAACAGTGAGAGTCATTTACACCCATTAAACACCTGCTGGTAAACTAGCAAACACAACTGCTGGAATGTTCCTAAACCGTGTCACACATGTCACCTATGTGTCTGCATTTCTTTGTTTACATCTCTGATGCTTTGAGCTGAGTGAACAGTAACAGCTTTGTTTCTATGAATAATGAAGGAGATTAAAGCCGAGTTGGTTGATATCCTGCTGTGCTGTATGTTTAATCAAAGAAAGGGTTAGAGGAGATGGGGGATATCAGAGGTTGGAGCACATTTTTGGTCCCAAAGCGTCTAAACCCTTGGCTCATATTCATCCATTGCTGATCTGAAGTGTCTGGACATTCCAAGTCTGCAGACCAGATCTGATCCTCCGCGATGTGTTCAGTGGCGCCCTTAGCTATGATTTTTGAATATCCCTGGTACAGTATACCATATTTCAGACATTCCATAATGGGCTGACAGATGCCCTGATTGGAAACATGCTCTTGCTGGGATTTCTGGGGCCCATAAAAAACTATGAGGGTTTGCAGTGGTTCCAAAATCTGCATAATTACATGGATACCCCATTTTAGCAGGCACCTAATGGTCAGCAAAATGTTTTAGTTTTTTGTGTTTACACATCTACACAAATGTAGACAAACATACATATTTTGAAACATGGAAATGTTGTGTTTTAAAATGATATTTTCTGCTTTTTCTCACACGTATGTGTGTCTGGGCTCCATATTTGCTCATCCCTAAAGTGATAGTTCAGGATTCTGGCAAAGAATCCCATAGAAGCCAATGGCTTTCTACTTCTCTAATCAGAATAACCTGTGGATACCATTGTCTCTGAGTCCTGTTTGAAGGAAGTTAAAGATTCATGAGCGAATAATAAATAGCGTGACTCATAGCAGGTAGCTGTTCTCATTGATGTGTATCAATTGCGCTAATGCTAGTTAGTAACCTCCTTCAACCTAAACACAGCAACATACTGTAGTACAATGGTATCTATGAGTTCATCTGAGAGAAATAAAGGACATCATTGGTAGACAAATCCCAAACTATCCCTTTAATCAAACAAAATTAGAAGAGAGAGACAGAAATGTCTGTGAAGTTCTCATTCCAGTAATACACTCAGAGCGGAGCAGGGACCAACCTCATTGGGTGAGAACAACCCCACTGTGTCTATGAAAACCGCCTCAGGCTTTCTGCTCTGCTGTGATGGCGAGGAGTTCTTCAAAGTAAACCACCATTAATGCATCAAACAAAAATAAAACTAGATGTGTGTGGGTACCTTGGGTGTTTACTCTGCATACATTACATGAATAATGTGCCTCTCCTACCTTCTTGGGTGAGAACACGCCCACTGTCCCTCCATCTTCCCTCATGGCCACACCCATCTCAGCTAGCAGAGCCTCTCTGTGAATACAAGGGCAGGCCGTCCTTGTTACAGGCCCAACTCATTGTCTCCAATCACAGTTGATATAGTATCAGGGTGCAAATTAGAAAAAGCTCACCTTTCCATTCGGATGGCTTCAGTCCGGCGAAGTTTCTCTTCCCAGGTTTCATTGAGCTCAGCAATGATTTTCTCAGTTTCCTGAAAGTTGGAAAAAAACAACTTCAATCAGGATATGTAAACACAGCAGTGCATTATGGGTCATGTTGGGTTTAGTACATAGTGGGGATGGTTAGCCAATCAGATAAATCAACCATTTAGCAGAGGTGGGAAGTTACTTTTCTGAGAAACTCTTCAGGTCACAAGTTTTGGGAAGACCCTACTTAAGCCCAAAATGATCAGGTAAAGGGAGTTCACATCTTACCGGTGACCATGATTGATATTTTCGTTACTCTTTCTATTTGTTTTATAGGTCACTGTTAAGATATCAACACCCTTTACCTGATCATTTTGGTCTTAAGTAGGGAATTCACAAAACATGTGAACTCCAGTACTCTTTTACTCAAGTAAATTCCCATTTTTGCCATACAGTGTTAAGTTTACCTTGAGTCTCTCAATGGCTTCCTCACTGCCAGGACTAAACATGATGCGGTCGTGAAGGCTGGCGATAGATCCGGCTCGACTGGACAGAGCGGACAGAGAAGGGGAGGGACTCATCCCCGTCATGGCATTGGTCACTGTGGAGAGATCATCCTTTTGATTGACAGCTTGGCGATTATTGTTATTGTTCTTGAAATCGGATTGGTCTGTCAGGGGAAGGGGCGAGGCATGGGCATGGGAAATAGGAAGTGGGGATTGTGCAGGGACAGGGAGGTAAGAGAGACGGAGAGAAGTGGACAGAAAAGACAAGAAGGAAAAATAGAGAAGAAGAAAAAAGACATGTAGCTTGAAACTTTAACTAAAACACAAATCGAAATTTTAACTGAATCACAAAGCGTAACTTTAACTCAAACCCAAAGCAAAACTCAAACACATTGTAAGGACACAGAGAAAAGAATGAACCAGCCGCATTATTCAAAAAGTAAATCAAAAAGATCTTGAAGTGGCAGTACTGTAGAAATGTAGGAGGTGCAGAAAGAAAGCAATCTAACATCAAGCCATAACCAACGAATGCTGCTAAGCATCAAGCAAAGCAATATCAGTCAATAGGTAATTCTGAATCATTCAAGAGTCATTCATCATTGAATACCCTATTTGGTTCCAAACCATACTGTACTGCATGCATATTTAGATTCAAATAGGCCTGCATTAAACTCTCTGCAAAGGACCTAACATGTGTTAGTTTGCATACTCTGCATGTTCGGGCTGTGGGTTAATTTTCAGCACACACTTTTAAAAGCACAACTAGGGCCTAAAGCTATACCAAATCCATTGGGAAAATATGAATATGATATGTATTTAATTATGAAATACCATGGTCAGATTCCAGATATCTGAGTGAAATCCAGATACTGTAATTATACATCACCATCATGAGCCCAACCATCAAGATGGAGGCTGTGGTTTCCTACAGGGCTCTAGACTCTATTACGGATATCGGATTTAATGTAAAAGAAAATCAATACATTCTCCACCAGCTAATTGCAAATCCACCATTACATATCCACTAACAACTTTAAAATCAGCATTCTAGATACACCACCTATAAAACCATCATTACTGGTTAATTTAAATATGTTAAATCGTCACTACTAAACCACTAGCTAGTGTAAAACCATCATTTGTAATGGTCGCCCCCTCATGGAGGTTTGGAGTCAGTGTTCCAGCTCAATGACTTCAGTTTGTCTTTTGTTCACGAGACTTATTGTATCTCACATCTACGTTTCACCACTCAATTGCTTCAGTCTGACACTCAAGCTTACACACCAGTTCCAAATCATTCATCATCTATCTGTATTTAAGTTTCCGGTTTTCCTGTGTTAGCTGTCAGTCATTGTTGCTACAGTATATGTTAAGTTTGTGTGTTAGGTGTAAAATACTGTAGTGTAGGTGACCTACACTTCCTGCCTGGGCGGCACCTTGATCCGTCTCTATGCCATCTCTATCACTTTGATGAACAAACATGACGAACCTGTGTCGAGTTGATGGGAGGCTCTGTCAGGACTCTGGGACTAATAAAAGCGAGAGCTGAGAGCCTCACAGGGAAGAACGATGGAAGCTACGTTGAAGAGCTATGTATTGGATCTCGGCCAAACCAATCATTCACTAAGGGAGGGTGCCGTTCGCTGCTGGATAGGGTAGCCGACGGCGAGGACAGATAGAGAGGGGGTATCTGACACAAGTTTAGATGGCGTACTTCTATGAGCCCCGCTAAGGCTGCATTCCTCCTGAGATTGACTATTAGAATGAGAGGGCCGTTAGCCGCACATTCCAGCACCAGACTACTGGATATACAAAATCAAGAATCAAAGCAGGACGCTTAATTGACAACAAACATTTGGCCATTGTTTCCATGGTGCACCGTGGACACGGGTACACTGCCGGCTCGGGAGCAGCTCAGCCGACCGGTGCAGCTAGGTGCACACACCCAGACCCTGAGGGGGGTCTCATCAGCTCAGGGAGCTAAGTGAATTTTTTAAAATGTATTTTAGTGTTTGGTTTGTTGACCTAGTATATGTTTTAAATTGACAGGCCCTAGCCATACGTGTCTAATGGGGGTAGTTACCATGGTGACAGCCTTCTCAGGGGAGTATGTGGGCTTCTTCACTGTGTGCTAAAAGTTGGAGAGTAAACTGTGTGGCCTAATGTTCCTGTTATCCCCACTTAGACGTGTTCATGGCCGCGGGAACTAGGGGTGCTGAGGGTGCTGCAGCACCCCCTGCTGACAACATGATCATTTAAAATTATGTGACTTGAAAGTTTTTGTTTGTTGTTTAACGTTACTTGGATCAGAAGCAGACCCCTGATAAAATGTTCCCACGGCTATGGACGTGTTCGCCTATTGTTTGACCTGTGTGAACTAGCCATAACGTGTGAGTTGAAGCATTGGCCCTATGAGGTGTGCTGTGTTATAATGTGCATCCTAAACCCTGGCTACCAGGGAGGGGGGGGCTGACTCTGTGTAAATCCCAGTATTATTATTGCCCTGACCTGTCGTTCTGTGCTTTGAGAGTTCTGTCTTATGAATTGTTTCCTAATAAAGAGCCTCAATTGTACATCTGTGTGATTTTAGTGTCCAAACCTCAGACTACACCAGACCTTACCAAATTGGTGGCAGGGTTCACTCTAACGGTTAAAGATACAGTCCGCGATTTTCGTAATTGCAAAACTATTTTTTAAGCCCCATATTTTAGTCCGGATATAGAAGTATATTTTTTATATTATATGCACAATCTAATTACAGTCATTGTCTTACCGCAGTTAGCTTGAAACTTGAGTTGTTACTTATCAAGCGTCAGGCAGGGAATTCCCAACAAATGTGTGGAGTATGGTTTGCCAACATAGAGGAAGTCCCATTGACTGAGCTTTCAATCAAACCAGAGCTATATGGTGAAGTCTAATGAGTATCCAGGGCGAGCACAACCTCTAGACCCAGGAGTCCTCAGGAGAACAAGAGAGAATATATGAACCTTGACACTTGAGGGAAATAAATTAAGTCCTGAGCGGGGACCCGTTTTAGCTCTAGGACACCTAAAATCACGTTCATTAGATCTTAGAGCCCTAAATAGTTCTAAATATTGCCAAAAATCGCAGAAGGCATCTTTAAGCTCAGTCCAGTAGCAGCCCCCCCTACTGGTGGGTCAGGTTTATTACTGTACCTTTTTTTCATCGTAGTCACTTTGCTTTGTGTGTTTTTCATATTAAAAATAGTTTATTTTAATTTATCCTTTGCGATTGTCTCCTGTTCCTCCCTGCACCAGCACTAATCGTGACATCATAATTATTATTCATTATTTAGTTTTGTCATGGCATCATTTTTGATCAACTCCCGGTAACTGTAAAACCATCATTAATGATCCATCACCATTTTAAACCTATCATGTCTGATCGAGTGCTGCTACATTGCGGTTCCCTATTGTGTCACACTGCATGATTGTCTGAATGAGAACTGTCATTACTGACTGAACACCAATTGTAAAAACTCATTAGATAATCCATTACTGAAACAGGAAATACTGTACAATTTCATATTATAGCAGAAGGAACATCTACAACTGACATCCAAATAAAAACTGAATTGACTGTAACTTTCAGTCATTTCTGTGCCAGTAGAATAATCTTAATAAAAGTTTAATACAAGTGTTAAACTCTGGTTTGGGATTTTGTAATTTCAGTAAAAGGTTCATATTTATTGAAATTGCACTGTGGAGAATGTAATGAAAGGTTCCCCATCTTATATTGTCTCCCTAACCTTCAGAGAACAATGACTTTTCTCTGCACTGCAGGTTGGTGCCCCTGAGCAGAAAACTAGGACACCACCCACCTGGTCGTTTTCTGTTTCTGCTGCCAGCAAGATGGCATATATGAAACCTCCAATACACAAAAGACCATTGGTTTGTTAATGCCAATATGAAACATAGCCGCTAATAACGAAGTCATAAAAATGTAATTTCCTGTGAGATAACAGATATGCAAACTACCCAGGCTTCAGATGGTACCTGATCCAGATAAAGCTTCTGAGTCTACTGCAGCTAACCTGCTCGTTAAAGACTGATTTGGGTCACAGCATCTCCCAGAGCCTGAGATTATAAGAGCAGTCAGTAGGTGGCGACAGATCCAGTTCAGTGCCACACCAAAGAGCAGGGGTGGGCAAACATTTTAGCTTGAGGGCCACATTGAGCATTTGAAACCAAGCGAAGGGCTGCATATTATAGCAATGCATGAAAAATAGGAAATGTTATTTCATGATATTAACCCTGCCCCCTACACAGTTACGTGCATATCCTACAGAAAATAAATATTTTGTAACACCTTGTTTGAATTCTCAGAATTTTATCACTACTGTTTGTTTAAAGTCTATTTAGCATACTCGCAGAGAGCTATGAATCAAGACAACAGCACATATGGAAATTAATTTGAATCAAAAATAATTTTTCAAATATAATAATATCCCTTCAAGGTCTAAGGGGGTTGAAGTCAGCCAATAAGACTCTTGGCTACAAGCATAAATCAAACCCCAACATTTGTGACAATGATTTTCATGCACGATGTCATATAGAGCCAAAAAATACAAAATTGGATGTTTCATTTTTAGTTAATTACTGTAAAATACTTGTAAACCATGATGAACATCACTGTAAAATCCATATTGGCATGCCCCCAGGTCTTGAGAACCAGTGTGACAAATTTTGGGAAACATGTAAATAAATAAAACACTGTACGAACAGTAGCCTACATATATTTACTATTTCCCAATATGTGTTTAAAAACCCAGCTATCCCGAACCCCCCAAAAGAATCACCTGTTTTAGTGCAGGGTGATTACCTACCTCCTTGCAGAAATTTTATTTTGTCATGTTCACTTCCTGATTTCTGTCTGTAATTTTAGTACCAAAATATAGTCAGTGAAAAGTACCCAACTTTGAGACGCATTATCTATGACTGTCATTAATCCACATGGACAAACCACTCCTCATTATTTGCATTGGCATTATTTTATCAGCGGAACGCCTTCTTTCTAACCATACCATTTGTTTGTAGCATGTACGCTTCAGGAGTTGTCACTTTGATGCTCTCAAGCGTCAATCGACTTTAAAGCGTTTGTAATAATTTTTAAAAATGCCTTGCGGGTCAGTTCAAAGGACTACATGGTCCGTAGTTTGCTCACCCCTGTTGTCTAACCAGCTGGGGTAATGAGAGCTTACAGCGTTATGACCTAAGCATACAGAATGAGGCATCCAACCAGCTAAGCACACAAAAAACATTTGAGACATCTGTAAAGTGCTGGAGGGGCCTAGTCTTTATGCAGACACGTCCATCTGGGACAGTCTGCTTGTCAAATATTCTGTTAATTTGAATGCATCACTGCATCCTTTTTCTACTGTATCCATACTGTAGACCAGAGTTAGGTGTATACAGAGAGTTTATCCATACTGTAGCCCAGAGTTAGGTGTATACAGAGAGTTTATCCATACTGTAGCCCAGAGTTAGGTGTATTCAGA
>JACXGM010024970.1:0-15498 GCA_016801145.1 Umbra pygmaea | reverse complement strand
TCTCATACACTACATCTCATACACTACATCTCATACACTACATCTCATACACTACATCTCATACACTACATCTCATACACTACATCTCATACACTACATCTCATACACTACATCTCATACACTACATCTCATACACTACATCTCATACACTACATCTCATACACTACATCTCATACACTACATCTCATACACTACATCTTGGATCATAGAGTCTACATTTGAATGTTTTGTAAGTTTAATAATATAGAGGATCCATGATAATAGCTAGCAGCGCTATGATAGCCCTAAGGACCTGACTCAAGACTCCCTTCTGGTCTGTTTTGGTTGTTTTTTCTAGAGATCTGGATAGGCAGAGATAGGCAGGTTACTATCAAAAAGGGGCCCAGAGAAGAATGAATTTTCACAGGATGAGTTTTGTTTGTGCTCTCTGTTTGAAAGACAGGTCTGACTGTCGTGGAGGAGGAGTGATTAGTACAGTGGGGGGAGGGTTGTGTGTGTCGGCTGTCATCCATTCTCTATCAACCTCATCCAGCTCGTTCCACAGGATCATCGCACGTTTGACCTGTAAGCTTGTCCAATCGACAAATGTCATCAGGCTTCTCATGCTGTGTGCTGAAGGGCTGATGTCCTAAACTGATGTCCTGATGGGGTGAAATTTCTTTTAAAATGACAATGTAGTGGACTGGGGTGGATAATTGTGTAGCTGTCTGCCATCTGTGTGTCAGTGACTAGGCGTTAATAAGTAACTGAACAGGGCCCAAGGGGCGTCAAGTTGCTGCTCAGATGCGTTTTCATGTGCTCAATAAACCCTTGATGGAAAGTTGTTTTGATAGTGGTTTCAGTCGATCTATTTAAGATGACCTCAGTTAAGCCTGCCAAGCCTGCTTTGTAAGCACAAGGACTGTTGCCTAAACACTCTGGTTCTCACTCAATTGATGTACAATGTTATGGGGCCAGGGGAGGGGCTGGTTAATATAAGAGAACTGGAGGTTTGAGGATAAAATGGACCTTGTTTAGGTAGGTGAATTGAATCTTTTGCAACAGCAGAAAGACCGGTGTGGTGGGGTTTGATTACCAAAACAATACAGGCTATCGCCTCTGGAACAAGTGTTCACACTATCAAAGACAAAGTGGCGTGTGCCTTTTTGACCAATCGCAGCATACTGTCATCTACGTGACACTGAAGGCATCTAGGTGGGGGGAAAAAATGTGCACATGGCAAAAAAAAACTTTTTCGACCCGCAACACCTTTCAAACCACAAGTGACTCTACGTAGTGATGGTGTTCACTAGTCACACTTGCGCCTGGAGGTTGGAATCACCTATTAAGGAAGGGGTGTTGAGGAAGAAAAGGCCAAAGAAATCCCTGCTGGTGTTGAGCAAGGGGGATCCGCGTGTTGTAGTGGGATAAGTCGCTGCCTTGCAGGACAAGCTACATCTTGATAGTCAGTGGTTCGAGCTTGACTATGGGTTCTCTCAATTTAACATACTGCTACCCGGGATTTGGGATTGATAAATCAGATTATCTATTCAGTCCACTTCGCTATCCAGTAGGGGTGGAAATGGTACACAGAAGTCACGGTTCGGTTCATACCTCGGTTCA
The DNA here is from genome assembly GCA_016801145.1 of Umbra pygmaea. NCBI lineage: Eukaryota > Metazoa > Chordata > Actinopteri > Esociformes > Umbridae > Umbra > Umbra pygmaea. Next base: position 13,896 of record JACXGM010024970.1, on the reverse strand, counting down.
GACATCACGGTTCGGTACAAGTTTGGTACAATGGAGGGAAAAGCTAAACAAAAATGCAGAACGCAATTTTTTTTATTGTGCATGACTCAAGCTGTACCATCTAGTGTCATACAGCTGCTCCCCTGAGCTAGCACATCTGGGTGATTGCGTCTGATATCCGTTAGCATGTTAGATGCATTTCCACCCACATACCCAACAGCTGCTGAACAACGCTGACACACGGTCCTCATCTTATCCACCACTTTATCGCCTGTACTACTGTAACCGATATACAATCTATGACTGTAACTGACTGGGAAACCGAAGTTTTCCCAGACTTGCGATCTTAGAGGTCGGCGGGTCTTCTAACTCTTGTGGGTCGCCACCAATACTCGTCGTCCTTAGTGCTGACTCACTCACCGACCAACAACCTGACAAAAAACTGCATACATAGGTGGAGCTCGGCTACTTAGCTTTAGAGCTAAGGCGGGGCTACAGATTAGGTGTCCATAAACAACTTGCGTATCTAACGGTATTTCTGCATTAATTAATTTGCATGTGAGTGTATTTTCCATTTAAATTCATGCACAGACACGTGACGCCTGTACCATTTAGGTTCAATACGAATACATGTACCGTTCTACCCCTACTATCCAGTGACTCCTTGTGCAAATCGGGTGCATGGAAGTTCAATCATGGAAGAATAGTTGGTGATCTGACTAAAGGCTTCTGTGTTGGATGAGCAGTGTGAAAAGATTGGGTGAAGGATGTGAGTGCTCTTCATCTCGCATCTGTCCAGTCACACAAGTTTTGCTTTCATACTGACTTTCCCGAAGGCATAAAAAACTGGTGTCAGTCGATGACTCCAAGTTGCCTAGCGACACATTTTGCGCCACATTTGCTTGGATGTATGCAATTGCCATTAGAGCACTTTTGAATTGAATCCTCTCTTGCCTTCAGTTTCTGTCACTTAAACAGAACTTTACTTTGTATATGTAAATCAGTTTCTCTCATGTCACTTTGGTTTTATTTAGCTATTTATTGCATTTCACAATTCTCCAGCACACTGTCAACTTTGGTGTATGGCATTTCTGTTAGGGTTCCCTTTCAATAACCCCTAGAGCAACTTTGCATAGTATGTTTTATCATGTATAAAATAATTGTCTGTTACAGTGCATCTGGAAAGTCTTCACAGCACTTCACTTTTCTTTTTTTCTTCTTAATTTTGGAATAAGGGTGCAACAAAATGTGGAAAGTGAAGTGCTGTGAGTACTTTCCGGATGCACTGTACATCCTGAAGGATATTTTAAGTTTAAATGTTCTTCCAGGTCGACAGTGACTTACAGATCTCTGCTCTTTCCCCTCCAGGTCTTCAAAGTTGAAGAGAGGACATTAGTTCTTCCCCCGGGGTTTAGCGTGTGTTTGAGCCACTGGATCCAGTGAGCGAGGCCGTCACTAGGACTACAGGGGGATGAAACCGGATGGGGTTCCCATGGCGAACACAGAGCCCTCAGAACCTTTAGGAGCAGAGGCCTTGGACCAGTGCACAGCTGGTGACGAGTCTCCACCAGATCCGGCCCCTTCCCCGGCACAGCCTGAAAGCCCCACAGCGCCCCCTGCAGCTTCCAAGCGAGTCAATAAGGCTAATGGTAAAGCTGCGGCTGAACTCAAACCTAAGACCAAGTCTGTTGGCGTAGCTAAACCGAGGCTAGTCACGACTGGCACTAAGACCGCAACTTGTCCAGCATCATTGCCCGGCCTCTTGCGTCCAGGCACTGCCCCCAGCCGGGTGGCTAATGGAGTAAAGCCCTCAGCCAGTGATTTGGCCAAGAAAGCAGTGCTGGACAAAAAGAAAATGACGGGCACTGCTGGAGCTTCTGTGTCTGCTGCAAAGTTGCCTGGGGGGATGGCCGGCTCTTCCACTGTCAGGACCCAGAACAAGGTGGCTGACAGGAAGCCTGCTGGAGTAGCCAGGCCCCCCGCCGGAACCACCTCTGCAAGGAACGCTACAACTACAGGGGTTCCAAACAGAAGGCCTCCCCCAGCAGCACCCAGCAACGGGGCCGCCGCCCGGACGAAAAACACGGGTGAGGACAGCAGGCACAATATATGGCTGTAGTTCAGATTTTCATGAACCTGCTAAATTAATTGTTTCAATTCACATTCAATGCCAGAACAACAACGTGTTACCGTCCAAAACGTAGGGATGTAAAATTTTATCTAGGAAAGTACAAAAGATGTACAGTATTTTTGCCTGAACAGTAATATGCTTTGATTCATTTGTTGAAAAATTATTTTTCTTTCAAAATTAATAAATTAAGATGTTCCATCTTAAAAGAATATCTCACAATTTTTTTGCTAATTTCCTATTGAACAGATGTTAAGAATCAGGAGTGTAGTGCAATAAGGATACCAATGCTGCACCCCACATAGTCAGTCTGCGTTTTCTTTCTGCCTTTATGTCCTGGCTATTCTTAGTTGGCCCCCGTCTCGTATAGGTTTGTTTCGATACCAAATAGATACCATGGCAAAATCACTGATCATGTCTTTAACATTTTTTTAAACATTTGTGAACAAAGTATCTGACTACTTAAACTGTAGTATATGTAATACACAATTTTTAGTTTGTTTTGTTTAAAAAAAATATACTTAGCCTATTATAGTGTCTAGGCCCAATTGCCTCTTCTGTCTAATCTAAACACCTGGATTTCCCCCAGGAATTAATTTCTTATTTGTATTCCTTTTAGCTGATCTAGTCATGTGTATTTGGCTTTCTTTTAACCATTTCTCATTTTGAAATTGAATTAGGAATAGTCAAACCACATCTGAATAAGAAATGTGGTCATTTTGTATTTAGTTCCAATCAAAAGAGTTAATGTTAATAATAGTGATTTAGTTTGTGCATTTTTTTTCAAATGGCAAAAACGTGATTGTTTTTCAATAGGTCTGATATTGCCTGATCCTATGATTTTTCATGGAATGGGATCAGGCATGCATTTGTGTATTTGTGGTTGTACTGATGTGATAGTGGGCTACGGTGGTGAGGAATCTTTTCAAAGAAAATGAATGTGTTGTGTACAATTGCGGTGGACTATTACACATCAACATATTTTTTTCTACACTTCATTGGTCTGTTATCAGACTTGTTGTGTTTTTAAAGATCGGGGTGGTTGTCAGAAATATGCTCAGAGGTTTTGTCTTGCCCCCCCCCGTGAGACAAACTTTGAAACACCTTTCACAAACTAGCACCGCAATGTTTTGGTTCCCCTTTGTTATTAGGGTTGTAAGTGAACTACTTCCATATTTTACCATGTTTACCCTGCTTTTTCACAAGGACGATAGTTCTTTGTTGTCGTTCACTCTAAGCAGCTGGTCTCTCAGTTCTACACAGACATTCTCACAGGGCAATAGGCACAACCACTTAACGTCACATTTATTTTCCAATGAATATGATGTTGCCAACCGTTTCGCTCCGTTAATTTTAATTAGAAGCAAGATTCATTTTTTTAAAGCAATGTTTTTTAATTTAGTATTGTAACACGTAAAAGGATAGTATAGTAAATTTTTAAATTCTGGTACTGCGTACCGGTACTTTCTCAGTACCAATTTACTTCACATCCGTAGTCATGTTGTCTCTTATTCTCTCCTAGCCCCAAGACCTGGCCCCACAGCTGCAGCCAAGCCTTCCAGCACCTCATCCGCAGCCAGACCCGATAGGACGACTGTTTCCAAGGCAACCAGGTAAGTCAGCCTGTCCTGTGACCGCAGCGCCACCAGGCATGCAAAGTGGTTGACTACTTTGTGAAATATGTGACAGGGGTAACATGAATATATAAATGTTTTTGAATTTTTTTATATGGGATGGATAGGGGACCACGTCCCACTTCAAATAGGAGAAATGATCTCTCCTTTCAAACCCGTCACACAGTACTCAGTCAAGGACGCTTCACACAAAGACCTCACTGCACAAGTCTGTGGATTTCCTGTTGTGCCTGGAGCCCATCAAAGAGGACCTCATTGTCATTTACTGGTCAGGTTATTAGCCTTCCTTTGTATTCTGAAGAACAGCTGAAATCACACAGCTCATCTGTTTCATGAGCCAGTTCCAGACCTCCTGGATGACCCTGGTCTCAATCACATGAGTCTCCCACCCAGAACAGGCACTCCTGCCCCAGCTAGGACCACCTGCACTCCTCCATGGAACAGGCTATTCACTGGGCTGTTTTGGTCTGGGAGCACCAGTGCTGGACACGGTGGTTGTTATGGTTGCTGCAGCTGTTGAGAGCAGCTTCTCCCAGATTGTGTGTACGTTCATGCACTGGTAAACCACTGGGCGGACCAGACTTAAGTTCACTTCCTGCAAGCTGTCTGCCAGAGTTGTTTCTGCTAAATGTAATAATGTTCAAATCTGACCTGCAGTGTGTGTGTGTGCATGTTGAATAATGCTTGTTCAGACAGACATCCACCATGGTGCCTCTCCCAGGCCTGCACACGGTGTACAAGAGTCCAGTGTTGAGTTTTGACTTAATTTGATTGGATTTTTCCACTTCCTGGCTAATGTTCCATTTTTATTAGATCAGGAAATGGACTGATTTGGAGAAGGTTTTCTTCGCCTTCAACTCTCCCTGAGTTACACACACACACACACACACACACACACCCACTACATCTTCCATCCACCCTTGCTAGACTGGTTGTCTACATCAGCAGGTTGTTTTGACAGGACGCGTTGAGCTGTGCTAGAACCACACAGATTTTGAACTTGTTATAGAGCTGTGTTTTCAATGGCTCATTCATTAGTATTGCCACTAAAGGCCGGCTTACTAATGTATGTGTCTGTTAGTGTCGTTGTGAGATTGGATTCTGGATCAGTCTGACAGCACTGGGTGAGTTAAGGCATGGAACGGGATTGCAGACAAGGTGTGTGTTTGTTTTTAGATTTGTCTAACTACATGGAGCTGCACCAGCAGGTGTATTTGGCGGCTGTAGGTGTGTGTGTGTGTGTGTGCACGTGTTGGCTCATTGTGCTTGTGTCTGAGGCCAGGAGCAGTGTGTCGTGCTGGGCCCGGCCTCCCCATAAGCCTCCGGCCGGTTAACAGGCCGCTCCTCCATTAGTCATGAATCTGTGAGCAGCTCAGGCTGTACGGCACTCAGGAAATGACAGAATATAACACATTACAGTTCCTTCTCACCAGATGCAATAAACTTCCAGACGGCCCGTGAGGCAAAAATAATGATAAAAACAGATGATATAATGGCCTAGTGTGTTGCCATAGTTACAATATTTTCCTAATAAATAATACACTCGATTTGCCAAAATGGGTGAATAAATGGGCCGTGAATTGAAATCAGTATTTTTTGTTAAGAACAGCAGTGCTAGAAGGGTGTGGCCATATGCCAAGAGATTGGAGAGTGAGGCAGGTGACAAGGTGTTGATCACATTCCATGGAAGAGGGTCTGGTGTTGTTGATTAGGTCAGCAGAGGGCTGGTATCTTGGGGTTAACTGCTGCTTCATTTGGGTCTGCATGCCACTTCTAGGTTTTAGTTGGGCAAAAGGCTATTGCAGCTGCCGAAAACATCAGTTTCTACCTTTTTTAATCTGTACACTACTTTTTTGCCTTTCTTACCTGGGGTCAAGCACAGTCAGGGAGCTGTATGACTTGATTATCTGTGCACAGTTAGTGGGTACCATGGCGACAGTGGCCCAGTTCTTGAGCCATGTATCTGTTTTCTCAGTCTTTCTCTGCTCTCAGGTGTTTAGCCAGCACACCCTGTGGCCCCTCCCCTTCACCACCTCCATTTCGGTCAGCTGGAAGACTGTTGGAGAATGTGGGGGAATCCAGTGTGTTGAACAGATGGGATAATGCATGTTGTTGAAATCCAGCCACCTATGAATCAGAGTTGCACCTCATTCAAGTTAACAGATGAGTCTCATTTAGCCCCAGGCTTGGCCGGACATGGAGAATAATATCACACATCTATCATTGTGAAAGGAATGCCCAAGGCCTCAATAAATGGGCTGTCTGGATTAGTTACTAGGGGTTAAATCTGGATTAGTTACTAGGGGTTTCTGCATTCGTGGCACTTCATTCTAAACCTGGACAACCTGAGTTGGTGAGTTCTTTCATTGCCAGTGGGCCAACACAGACCCCAGTCTCAATGAGAAGCACAATAGGTAGATTTTTTATTTCATTTTTTTTGGGATGCCTCAGAAGCCAAATTGAGCTCTGTCTGTGCCATGGTTCCATAAGACATGAGGGGAGCCTGAGAGTAGAGGGAGAAGAGATGCTGACAGGGGAGGCGGTTGATCTCCATCTGGGATAAAGTGTACCTCCAGCCACTGTTGTTCCTCGCTCTGCTTGATTTAAACTGCATTTTTCATCTGTCGACTTACAGTGCCAAGGGAGTCTGTCTACCCGGCTGTGTTTGACAGTGAAACAAGTGAGGAGGGAGAGACTGAAATGAACCCATCCAGGCAACAATTTCACATTTACCCAACAGATGTTAGTTTTCTAATCTTTCTAATTTCCATAAATTTAGTGTTTAGTCCAAAAATAATATTTATTATTATTGAGTAACTATTGATACTGTCCCCCATTGCTACTTTTAAACTAACCAATATATTAATATTTAATAAGAAGGAGCTTCCACGGAGACAAATCTCACTCCCTTTGTAAGTTCCTTTGTAAAAACCAGGAGGTTTGTGAGGTTATTGCTCATTGGACCGATGATTGAGGTCCACTTAACCCGATCGCATCCTTTCATACCAGAAGCAATGCTGGCCTTCCATTTCCCCTGTGACACTGACCTTTTATTTAGGATCTCTTGTCATTTTAGCACTTATTTTATTTTTGGGGGGTTTCCACCTTTTCCACCCTTCCCAAATCCCTCTAATCCTGCCATGTCAGCATCTCTGCATCTCCTTGTACAGATCACCGTCACGTGTGATTTAAATTCACTGTCTATACTTCTGTCATTTTATTTAGAGGTGCCTGATCTGAACACTGAGTCACTGGAGAGTGACGTGGTAGGATGGATAATCTGACTTATTGAACCCAAATCCCGTGCAGCGCTATGCCAATTTTGCACTGCCTCATGTAGAAGGCCCGGGGAAAGTCAGAACCCGTGGTCAGACTCGAACCCATGACCATCGTGATGTACCCTGTCATGCAATGCAGCGACTGAGCCCAAAATGCCACGCGGACTTCTCCATATCAGTACTCTGCAGTGTGCCCGCGTGTTTCTTGTCATGTCCCTTCTCTTACTCAAATCATGTTTTTCGTTCTCTCCATCTCGTTTAATCAGCACTGACCTTCAACTTATCGTGTCTTCCTTCCCTTAACCACTTTGTTAATGGTTTCTTCTCTACGGGGTCACTTTTTCCTTCCATTATTTCACTTTAAGATTGTGCTCTCGTTTTGGATCACTACCATTTAATGTTCTGCTGCATTTCTGAGGCACCCCATTACTGAATAATAATGGAAAAGCGTAAATGTCAATCTCCAAAGCCTTTGTTTGTTCAATCAAACAAATTGCTCTTGTTTGGGCGAGTCATTGTAGGAGAGGCATTTGTGTGGACAGTCATACAGGGCCAGTCTATTACATTGTGAATGAAAGCATGTTGTCAGCTGTGTCTGTTCCATGGTGAACTAAATCAAAAGCACAGTACAGCTGCGTGCTATATATCGGTGTAATTGACAGTGTTGAATTACAATGTCATACAGTTGCTGCTTAATTTCCCCATGTTATCAAAGCTTTGAATTGATAAAGTCCCTACTGCTTTTGTTTCTTTGCAACTAGTTTCTGTGCGCAGAACTAAATGCCTGTAGCTAGCAGTCTATTATAGCATTGCTGTGATGAGGTATATGATGAGGTATATGATGAGGTATATGATGAGGTATATGATGAGGTATATGATGAGGTATATGATGAGGTATATGATGAGGTATATTTTGAATTTCGGTAATCAAGGACAGGCTCAAGCTTGCAGCCCATTTGAGTAGCGCTTCTGAAGGTTTTTTGTTGCTTTGTCTTCCATTGGTTCCATTACAAACATAATTAAAAGGCCACATTTTTAACCTCTTAAAATGATTTAGTCTAAAACATATCCAAATTTAACCTCTTATTGGACCTGAAGTAAGTAGATGTGCTTGATATTTTTGAAAGGAAAGATTCTGAAACACTGTGTTATTTAGCCTGAATGTATCACCTGGTGATGTCACTGGGGACAGGGAGGCAGCGTCAAGACTCTGTGGTTCTTGGTTTAGTAGCTGTCGCGGTTGTGTAGCTGTCGCAATTGTGTAGCTGTCGCGGTTGTGTAGCTGTCGCGGTTGAGTAGCTGTCGCGGCCTGTATCTTCAATGGTTTAATGGCAGATCGCAACTGACTCACGGTGGTGCATATACCGCCACCAACTGTACCGGAGTGTGAGGCCGGTCACGGCCCACCCAATTCAAGTCCACCCAACTCAACCCACCACCCTACGAAATAGAAATACAACCCACTACTCACCTAGTGCCCAACCATCTTGCTTCCAACACCCCCTCCCGACACCACCTCTTTACGCTCCTCCAGATCCTCCGGCACACCCGTGATCACCCCTCTCACCTTCGCCGCACTACCAGGCAGCAGACATTTCACCTTAACCCAATTCAACACCTCCAACTTCAACAACTTATCCCTTTGAGACACACTACCCACCACAAAATGCACCCTACTAACATTCAAACACCGGGTGCAACACCTTACCTGCGGGGCTGCAAACACCACAATCACCTTTTATCCCTGCTCCACACCACCACGTGCCGGCCCTTCACCCTCTCCCGAACTACACTCACCATTTTTGTGCACGCTTCTTCCTTAATACATAATGTGACTCCTCAACCTACCCCCACACCAGCAACATCCACATTCCCACCCGAACTCCCCTCCAAGCCGACCTCACTCACGGCACAGTTGTTGCGACCCACCATTACCACGGTAGTCAGACTGCCCCTGCCTTGCAACTCTCACACTGCAAATCAAATTCCTGCATTTCGGCTCTCTCCTGCTTCAACCATAGATAGTATATATCATTGAATGTTAAATGTGTGATGTCACCCATTAGTTTGTGAAGATCAGATTTGGGTCATCGAATTTGCCATTATGGGTGCAGACATCTTGGTTGCGGAGGTGACAATTTTAGACGAGAGGGAGGAGTAATCTAGCTAGCTAACTGATATTAATTGGGATGCTAACGGAAAACAGTATTAAAACAAAATGTAACGTTACTTACTGGAAAACTTAACTGCCATTCCTTTGAGTGTGTTTTCGTACAACCGAACACCATAGCCACACCCTAAACACCCCTTTGCTTTATTGCCAAATTTAAAATCAACGAGACCATCATTTAAAAAATGAACATCGCTATATTTTGCAGAAGGCCTAAATCTAGCGATTGAGACCATATACTCATTATGAAAATGTTTACTGAGGTAATAATCAAGTGAGAAGTGTCTCATTCTTATAGACTATTACAGAAACTGAGCTGTTTTGCAACCAGACGTGTCGCCCCCAGTTGGAATTCAGATAGAATGCAGGTTTAAGGCACTTCCTCATTTGCGTCACTTAGCCAAACTGGATGCTCACCCTGTGGTTCCAACTCTGCCACACTGGAGCCCCACAAGTATGCCATGCCAGTCCAGCCTGTATGTTTTCATATTTGGTCTCTTTAAATGAATAAATTGTTTTTGTGTGTAAAATTTGCAACTAGCTAGCATAGCAAAATATTGGCAAACTAGCTAGCAAGTAACGTTAGCCAATTGAACGCCTGTAGATACCCCATTATGTTGTGAGCAGTAGGCCTACTTGTGCTGGCAAAATTGTCTAATATGTTTGTGTTAGTGATGGGTCATTCGCAAACGATTTGTTCCTTTTGAAATAATCTTTTAAGTGAACGTAATGAACTGAATCCCCCCACAAAAAGTTTGGTTCGTTTGATTCTCTTCTCACTATCCAGCATCCCCTGGAAGCAACTGCAGTTGGTGAACAAACTGAAGAACAGATCCAAAGAATGAGTTTGCAAACAAATTGGTGAACTGGCGGAAAAGTTTCAGAACTGTTTCCTGTTGTTCCTTCAGTCCTCTAGTGCAGTGGTTCCCAAACCTCTCCTGGGGACCCCCAGCCATGCCATATATTAGATGTGTCCCAGAGCTAGCACACCTGAATCAACTTGTCACCTAATCAACTAGCCCTTACCTGCTTGACTCCGGTGAGCTAGTTATAGTTATAGTTATACATCAGTTAGAATGTCTATTACAAATGTAATAGACATTCTAACTGATGTAAGTAGATGAATAAATCCTCATGTTAGAGCATATCTTTTATTCAGTTTGAAATAAACATACCATGGGATTTATGTTAGAATATTTGGGTTTAACACTCATGACGTGCTGTATATTATAGTCAGGCATAAACTAAATACATTTCACAATGGCCAATTGTAGTTTATATATAACAGCCTATTTAGCCTATACACAAACCCTAACTGAATATAAGGGTTTAAGTGAAAGCTGCACAGTTGCATGGGTTAGGGGCTTGTATCAGTCTTGTCCGACAGTCTTTAGATTGAGAAGCCAAGTGGGAGCTTGTAAATCTACTGGTTGGCCTACAGTCTCCCGTCTCCTCATGCTGCTCTCAACCTCACCAGGTTCAAACCGCCATTATGAACTCCCTTTCCCACCATCCCTCTTTCCAGCGTTGCTTCCTCCCCCACTATGCTGGGATTACAAAATGACTAAGTGATGCATTCATGCAATGAGCTGGCCTTGATAATGGGTTTTCCGGTTCCTCTTGAAATTGGTTTTATGCTGTGCAGGACAGAGCTGCATTCAGTACGTGAAAACGCACTGGAATATTCTGTTACATCAAAACTGCTGTACCAAACCATTGGTTAAAAGAATGTGCGAGGCCGTCAATATGGCTGCAAACATTTTTAATGTCACTCCTTGCCTTGAACTGCACCAACCAAATTGAAGTAAATGGCCCTTAATGTCTTTTCAATAAGCTATGTTCAGAATTTTGGGAAATGTAGTTAGATTTTCACAGCCTGGTGATTTGGAAGAAAATTGTTTTAACATTAACATGTCTATTTAGGCTTTGTTGTATCATCACACAGTCAAGTCTCATTTGTGGCAGTGAATTAATTCTCAGCAACATACCTGATGAATTCCAACAATGTGTTCTTCCCCAGGCCTGCCACTGCTCATAGTGGTCTGTCTATATGCCCTTCGAAGCCAACCACCTCCACAGGTCCTGCAGCTTCTAAGGTTGGTAGAACAGCGCCCTCCACTGGCAGCATTAGCACAGCCCCTGCATCAAAATCTACTGGCCCTACCAAGAAAGGTATGTGCTTATTGAATTTTTATTCATTATCAGTTAGTCTGGTATTCATTTTAGTGGTGTATTACAAAAGTAATGTAAAACATTTTCTCAAAATGAATTAATGTATTCCCTGTAAAAATGTAACTCAGCCAATACGTTGTGTAGAGGCACCTTGATGGGTTATTTTTATTGCAAAGTGGTAAATCTGCTCTTCCTACTCATGCACAAATTAATTGCAAATACTGTAACCAAAATCAAGTTACCGTTTCCCCAACACACAACCTTAACACATGTTTTTAATTTTGTTTTGGAGGGTAGTGAACAGTCATTTGTAAAAGTTTTGGGAATGACACATACAAATTTTCACAAAGTCTGCTTCCTCAGTGTTGATGGCAATTTGCATGTACTCCAGAATGTCACGAAGAGCGATCAAATCATTTGCAAAGTTCGTCTGCCATGAAAATTAACTTAATACCCAAACAAACATTTCCACTGCATTTCAGCCCTGCCACAAGGACCAGCTGCCATCATGTCAGTGATTGTCTCGTTAACACAGTTGGGAGTGTTGACGAGTACAACGCTGAAGATCACTCTGTCATGCTGTTTGAGTTAGAATAATAGACTGGAAGCTTTAAAAGGAGGGCGGTGCTTGAAACCATTGTTCTTCCTCTGTCAACAATGGTTACATGCAAGGAAACACGCACTGTCATCATTGCTTCACAAAAAAAGGGCTTCACAGGAAAGGATATTGCTGCTAGTAAGATTATACCTAAATCAACCATTTATCAGATCATCAAGAACTACAAGGAGAGCAGTTCAATTGTTGTGAAGAAGGCGTCAGGGCGCCCAAGAAACTCCAGCAAGCGCCCGGACCGTCTCTTAAGGTTGATTCAGCTGTGGGATCGGAGCACCACCAGTGCAGAGCTTGGTCAGGAATGGCAGCAGTCAGGTGTGAGTGCGTCTGCACGCACACATTTATGCAATGACCTTTGGAGGAAGTCAGGGGGAGCCTAGTGTCAAAAAAACATCAGGGGAACACTGATATTCTGTAAAAGATACAGGGATTGGACTGTTGTGGACTGGAGTAAAGTAATTTTCTCTGAATCCCTTTCCGATTGTTTGGGCCATCTGAAAGACACCTTGTCTTCTCAAAGACATTGTGTCTGGAGAAGACTAGGTGAATGCTACCATCAGTCCTGTATTACACATTTAAGCATTCTGAGACAATTCATGTGTTGTTAGTGAGCCCAAGGGGCTCACTAACAATATTTTTTTAAAACACAGCCATGAATGAAGAATGGTATCAACACATCCTCTGAGAGCAAGAACAGTTTGGTGATGACCAATGCCTTTTCCAGCATGATGAAGAGGCAGGTGGACAAACAAAAACCTACAATTTCTGACAAACTCATCAAGCATTGATCATGCAAGAATGGGCTGCCATCAGTCAGGATGTGGCCCAGAAGTTAATTTACAGCATGCCAGGGCGGATTGCAGAGGTCTTGAAAAAGAAGGGTCAACACTTCATATCATTTTCAATAAAAGCCTTTGACACTTATGGAATGCTTGTAATTATACTTCAGTACACCATAGTAGCTACTGACAAAAAGATCTAAAAACACTGAAGTAGCAAACTTTGAGGAGACCAATACTTCTCAGAACTGTTGATCATGACTATAGAGGCAAAGGCTGTAATTGGGTTGAGTTAAATGAAGCTTAATTTTATTAATAATTTAAATAATTTTGTATATTAAATTGTTAACCATAGGCACTAACATTTTGTTGGTTTCTTAATTTTTAATTTGAATCATCATTAAAATGTACAGGTTTTTAGTTTTGTCCAGGAAGAGTAATTGAGTATTAATTCCTATCGCTCTGTTTCAGTTGTCAGCAGACCAGCAACTACTGCTGCAACCAGGAAACCTGTGCCATCTGCTGCACCCAAAACATCAAAAACAAACCCTCTCAAACCACCCGTAGCTTCCAAACCAGAGCCTGCCATCAAGAGGCCGCCTCCACCCAAGGCAGCAGTTGACGCCAAGCCAGCGCGCCCTAAAGCACAGGACCCAAAACCCCTGCTCACACAGAAAAATACACGACCCCCAGCCACCCGACAGCCCCGTGGCAAGACCCCGCCTGCCTCCCCGTGCAACAGGCCTATGGGGACAACCACTCCCCGGCTAATCAAACAAGGCCGCAAACCCACCCAGTCTGTCTTGCCCTTTGCAACAAGTACTGGAACTACTAAATCTACTGGTACAACAGCAGCAAATGATGTATCAACAGTTGCCTTGACAGCTGCAGAAGAGCCTGAGATGACCGCTTCAAATATTGCAGAGTCTGCGGCCTCCTTACCAGTAGTGATCCTGGAGTCCCATGCAGAGGTGGCAGGCCCAACTCCCCAGGATTCTGGTGTTTTATCTCCACCACAGAGTCCTGTCAGGCAGGCCTCAGAGATACAGCTCAGCCCGGCTGCCGCTGCCCCGGGGAGCCCCCACAGCCCGGCTGCCGCTGCCCCGGGGAGCCCCCACAGCCCGGCTGCCGCTGCCCCGGGGA
>JACXGM010024969.1:0-15506 GCA_016801145.1 Umbra pygmaea | reverse complement strand
CTGGTCTATATTGCTCAGAACTACAATTCCCATTCCCCAGTTCTTCTTCCTGTGGACTACAGCTTCCCCAGTCTTGCCTGTTCTGAACTACATTTCCCATACCCGGACTCAATCAACCAAATTCCATTCACCTGCTCTCACTCACTCAGTATTTAAGCCACACACACACCATAGCCTCTTTGCGAGGTATTGTGAGTATATTTTCATTCCTACTGAGCATTCCATATATATATATATATATATATATATATATATATATATATATATATATATATATATTTTTTTTTTTTTGTTATTCTGGTGTTGACCCATGCTTTGTCTTTGTTTATGATTCTGCCTTGGATTATCCTTTGTACCGTTGCCAATCATCTTGTATTGCTATTCTGGCCTGACCCATGCTCTGATTTTGGTTTATTAGTCTGCCGTGGATTTAGATTCTGTGCCGTTGCCATATATCCATTTATCCTGTTTAGAATAAACAGTATTCCTTTTTCTATCCGTGGGAGTGTTCATTACACTAACTAAATTTTACTGTAATACAACATTGTTATTCCAAGATATTGAATGTCCTTAAAACATAATGCACATTAAATCATATTTGAGCTGATTTTGGCCTCTCACTCCGGTACAGTAGGTGGCACCTTTCAGGTGGTTGCGATCTGCCAGGAAAACTAAAGAAGAGGAAGATTTGCCCCAGTATTTTTCATCAGTCTGATGAACATTCGAGTAATGGGTGGACTCGGCGTAGTTGCATTTTCTAACTTCAGTGGTAAGTAACACTTTATATTAAAGCGTTATTAAGTAAATTATTTTATTAATGCTGCGTGTTTCAGTTACATTTTTCCATGGTTAAATTAGCGGTCTGTAACTTTAGCCGTTAGCTAACCTACCTAGCTAGTTAGCTAGCCAGATAGGAACATTACTGCCTTCCATGAACACAATCTCAAACATTTGCTAGCAAGGGCAAACAGCTATTTAGCTGTGTTTAACCTTTAGCTAGCTACAAGTAGAGTTGGGTAAGTTACATTTTAACAAATGTAAGTTACTTTTAAAAAGTACCTTATCCAACGCTGGCTACAAGTGAACCTAAAAGTTAAACCACTGAAAATATTTATAAAATCTGTGGTGTCCAGTCGTCCCAGTTCAAACCTGTTTCGGACAGGTGCTGAACTGTAAGACAGAAACATATTAGATGCACACAATTATTTCATACTGTACCAAAATAGTTCAACACATGGAAGATATTGATGGTCATTCAAAAATGTATAAACATTGAATGAAACAAAATACAAGAGCATCAATACAAAGTCTCAGCCAAAAGACTGTACATTTAAAAAAAAAAATGATAATTACATATCCATTTGTGTGTCCTCTTTTTTAAATGTTTACATCTACATTTGGGGGGGGAGACTGAGCATATTAAAATCCAAGGTTCATCAGCAGTTGGAAGATGTCACCGTGCCATGCAGGATGAGCCCAGCACTTCAAAAGTTTCTAAATTATCCATCCCAGGATGGGTGCGGCAACGACTAGGAACAGAGAGCACCATCACCCTTCTACTCTTAAGGGTTAGTGTTATGGTGTGATGTAGCAAGCTATGAAGCCTTCAAGAACTTTAGAGGTAAGTTCACAAGTACACTAACATTTAATTTAAAAATTCCAAACTTTATCATTTTAGACAGCATTAGAGAGTTTAACATGTATCTTTTTGCGGGGATTCTTTCAAACCAGTGGTTTTCCCAGCTTTGCCATTGCTCATCCCATCTGGCACTGCACCACAAAAGAAGCTGGGCTCAAGCAATAAGGCCATGTTCTTAAGGTGAGTATTTTATGCAGTGACATTTAAAGCTTTCCACCCTGAATGCTGTGACTGCCATGCACCAATAAACTGAATGCACATTCCTTCTAGGCATAGCATAGACAGCAATAAACCACTTCTGACATTGATTCAGGCAGGGTTCATGCCTGCATCAGCCACTAATACCCTTTCATTGCTACGCCAAAGCAGGACAACGGTGCTTTGACCATCCAGGATCAGCAGAGAAAAACACAGATAAGCAGAGGATGCATTGTGGTGGAACAAGCGTTTGGCAGGTAATACTATGGCGCAGCTGATAATCAAACTCACAATCTCAGAACTATAATCTTTTGACAGGGACAAATGCAAGTGGAGGAGGATGAGGGACCTTCAGAACACCAGGCTGGATGTGGTGGTCATGCTGATCATGTCAGCCTGCATACTTCACAACCTCTGGGCCGCACGTGCCGACATTTGTGAGGACCATCCTGCTGGTTGCCCTCGTCATGAGAATGAGAACCTTTAGAAAAGTTAATTAACCCTTAAATGTCCTGCCTGCGAAAAAACCCATTGTGTGCTCTACCAAACGGTCGAGTCAAACATTAAAGGGTTCAAGCTACATTGTGTATTTTTTTTTTAGTTGATTCTTAGGAAAAACCCCTTTGTTCTTTCAAAAATATGTGCTCATTCATGTGTAATTACTTCGACCAACTAATCAAAGCACTCTTGTAAGCGTAGAATCTTCCATTCAGATTACGGCAGCCATGTTACGCCTCTATCTTTAAAATACATTAGCCAAAGAGGAACATACCTGGAAATTCATGCTCTGCCTTTCGCGCTTTTCCATTAAAACCGTTCGCCTGGCAACACTATTATGCTGGCAACACGAACACAGATTTTCCGTTTCAAAATAATAGCGCTCTTAATTCATTACAATAATCATTGTAAATTCATTGCATAGGTAGTGTCCACGTTCATGTGTTGCTAAAATCAGTATTTCGTTGGATAAAATAGACTCTAGCAAATGTTTTTCAAATGATATCGTGCTTTCTCATAAGACACTGACAGTTTATTAAATCAAATTGTGTGTACAGTTTATTTGTTACTGTTTTTAATAAAACATGTTAAATTATTATTTTTTGCTTTCACATGCTTTTTTTTTTTTTTACACACAATACAATTACATTTGGTTAGAATTCACTAGCTATATAATGAATTAACAATGATTATTGCAATGAAATAAAACAAGCGCTATTTTTATGTAAGAAAAAACAAATATCTGAGTTCACGTTGCTAGCATAATAACGGGTGGGTCTAGAACAGTATTCAGTTGCTTGTAATATACAATTTTACCACTAGATGGGAGCAATTCTTAAACAATGCAGCTTTAAATTCAATATTTGTTTCCTTTCCAATGTGCATTGTGCTTTCATGTTACACAAAAAAGACAACCGCAAATGTGTAAATATAAAAATAGATTTAATAAATAATGAACACAGAAAATCAAATGCTAGTTACACAAACAAGTCAATTAAATTAAACGTATTGATGTACTGACTCTGAACAAGAATGCAGGATTGTGATCTGGATATTGATCCATTATTTTTTATACAACATTTATGTAAATTGTGGCTATTAAACAGAGCAGCAATTCAACAAAAATATTAAACAGGATCATGGAATATCTATTATTCATTTTAACAGTCGAAATATGTATTCTAATTTCCAGAGTATAAAGGAATATTTGGGGCAGTTTGAGAAACCCTTTAATATTATTGCTGTATCAGAAACGTGGCTTAATGCCGATAGGGGATTGGAGTTTGATTTACATGGTTATGAATTTAATTTTGTTAATAGAGAGAGCAGAAGTGGAGGTGGGGTGGCCCTCTTTGTAGACAAAGGGATCAGTTAGAAGGTTGTTGATAATATGTCAATATTCTTGGATGATATAATGGAGTGTATCTCGATTGAATTATTTATGGAGAAAGGGAAGAATGTCATAGTAAGCTGTGTGTATAGGAAACCGGGTTCCAATATTAAAATATTTATTGAAAATATTGAAAAAATGTTTAACAAAGTAAAACATATAATTAATTTTTCCTGTGGAGATTTTAACATAGACTTGTTGAATCCCAATGAACACAAATTGACAGATGACTTCACTGAATCGTTGTATAGTCTCTGTATTTTTCCAACAATCACTAAACCAACCAGAATAACATCTCATGATGCTACTCTGATAATATTTTTTCTAATAATATTGAAAGTAACTTTCAAAGTGGAATATTAATTAATGATATAAGTGATCATCTGCCAGTCTGTTATTCATGAATGTATCTTTATTGGGAGAAGGGAGTGTAATGAGAATAAATACAGGAGAGTAAGAACAGAGGAAGCCATAGCTGCACTGAGAAAAGAGTTAATAAGGCAGAACTGGAAGGAAGTAAGTGATGAAACTGACCTTAATAATGCTTATGAATTATTTCTAGATATATTTACAGTTTTATACAACAAACATTGCCCATTAAGGCAATATAGGAATAAAATGAATACTTCTCACAACCCCTGGATGTCCAAGGGACTGCTAAATGCCTGTAAAAAAAAGAACACTCTTTATAGGAACTTTATTAAATATAGAACAAAAGATGCTGAGTTAAAATATAAGAAATACAAAAACAAATTAACTAATACACTGAGGTTATGTAAGAAAGATTATTATAGTAAACTACTTGAGAGTAATAAAAATAATGCGAAAGGAATGTGGACTTCAATAAATAGTATTATTAGAAAAGGATTGAATGAATTTAATTATCCGGAATATTTCACAGTAAATGACAAGACATTGAAAAATATGAATGAGGTGGTTGACAAGTTCAATAAGTTCTTTGTCAATGTGGGCCCCACACTGGCTAGAGATATAAAATGTGTAGGGATAAAGGGCTTGGAGATGGAACAGGAGGAAAGTTACCCAAAATCAATCTTCTTTGGAACTGTAGAGAGTAAAGAGATTGTAGACATTGTAAATAAAAGTAGGAATAAAACTTCAAAGGATTGGAATGATATTGATATGTCTTTAGTAAAATCAGTAATAGATGGGATTGTGGACCCATTAACATATATTTATAGTTTATCATTGAAAACAGGGGTATTTCTGGATAAAATGAAAGTAGCAAAAATCATACCATTATATACATCTGGTGATTTACATAATTTTAATAACTTGAGACCGATATCTTTGCTCTCTCAGTTTTCCAAAATACTTGAAAAACTTTTTGTCATAAGGCTGGATAACTTCATTGAGGAAAACAAATTATTAATGGATAGTCAGTATGGGTTCAGAACAGGTAGATCTACGTGTATGGCACTAATAGAGTTGGTAGAAAGATTAACTAACACTGTGGATGATAAAAAATATGCAGTAGGAATTTTTATTGATCTAAAAAAAGCATTTGATACTGTTGATCATGACATCCTGTTACAGAAAATGGAAAGGTATGGCATCAGAGGGGTGGCCTATAATCGGATAAGAAGTTATGTGGAAAACAGGAGTCAGTTTGTACAAATGGGTATTCACAGGTCAGGGTGCCTCGATATTGCCTGTGGTGTTCCACAGGGGTCAGTATTGGGCCCAAAACTATTTATTCTATACCTAAATGATATTTGTAAAGTTTCTAATTTACTTCAATTTACTGTTTTTGCCGATGATACTGGTGTTTTTTGTTGTGGGGATGATTTACAGCACTTGTTGCAGATGGTCACAAAAGAAATGATGAAATTAAAATTTTGGTTCGCTAGAAATAAGTTATCATTGAATTTGAATAAAACAAAATGTATGTTATATGGTAATCGTACTATAAATGGAGATGTTAGAATAGTAATTGATAATGAAGAAATTGAAAGAGTTTATGAGAATACATTTCTGGGTGTTGTAATTGACCATAAACTGTGCTGGAAGCCCCACATTAAATATTTGTGCAGTAAAATTGCTAGGAGCATAGGTATATTATACAAAACCAGACACTTTCTGAACCAAAGCACCTTAGATATTTTATACTGTATTTGCATATTGCAAAAAAGAGCAATCAGGATAATACATCACAAGGGGTATCGTGAGCACACAAATCAATTGTTTTTGAACTCACATTTGTTGAAATTTATGGACATTGTCAAATTTAAAACAGCACAATTTATGTTTAAGGTCAAACAAAACGAAGTACCAAACAACATACGGAAAATGTTTAATGAGAGAGATGTGGGATACAGTTTAAGAGGTATATTTATATTTAAACAACCTCTTGTGTGAACTACTGTTAAAAGAATGTGTATTGTGGTTTGTGGGGTTATCTTGTGGAATGGTTTAAATAATGAAACTAAACGGAGCATTAATCTTTTACAGTTTAAAAAGAGATAGGACATTAATACTTGATAAATATAGACAGGAAGTGATCTAATTATTAATTATTTAATGATAAGGTACTTAAGGGTTTTGTGGATTGTTGTATTGTTTATGCTTGAGGTATACATATACATAGCCTATTTGTTTTTAGATATTAATTTATTGTGAATTAGGGGCAGGATTTGATAAGCTTTATGCTTCCCCCTGCTCCTTCTCGTGCCTATTTATTGTCTCTTTTGTGTTTTTTATGTTTTGTTACTTGTTTATTTTAATGCATGATTGTGGTTACTTTTTGGTGTGTTTAATTGTGTATTTATGGTTCGAGATGAATAAATTGAATTTAATTGAAAAAACACCTAAACAAATTAAAACATTTATTATGTTATATGTTACCACTAAACATTAGATGTCTAATGGACGTGCAGATCATGTCTATATTGCGTCCATCTGTCCAAGACCAAGTCTGGACATCTACACGACATGCAAAAAAGGTCTGCTATTTGGACGACCCCACTTGGACGTCAATATGCAGTTCAACATTTGAACGTCAGACTAGGTAACATTTTTGGACGTCATGTGGACTTCTTAAACAGGTGCAGGAAGTTGACATTATGAATATTATTTTTTATTTATGACAAATATCAATATGATTAATTCATTTGTTATTAACCAATATTTGTTAAATAATTTATGAGTACAATAAATGAAGTACTTTGTTATTTTACATTTTCCTGTTTTCCCTTTACTGGTTTATTCATTTTATTATAAATAATTAATTAATCAATCAATTTCTTTATGTATTAATGTTTTTGAAATCCAATTTAAATAATTTCATTTCAACCAGTCAATGCCACTCAGATTGGCTCAGGCACTACGTTATCATAATGCAACCAGTAAACACCACTCTGATTGGCCGAGGCAACACACCAAGCATTTGGCGCGATTCGGCGATGGAGTATGTGTTTCATGTGTTCATTCAAAGCACGTCTCTGACAAACCATAATTTTCCACTAATTTTAAGGTAAGTTCGGTCAGGTTAGTTAATTTTATGTTCATATTTGTATTCAAGGTGTTAGCTGCTTTAGCTTTGTCAAACTATCTACTAGGGCTGGGCGATAATTCAATATTTATCGTTATCGAGTTTTTGAATTAAGAATTTCCCATATCGACATATCGCAATAACAGCTGGTTTTGTTCTGAAACTAAGAAACATCCAACAACTGAGGAGTATTTCATGTTGACAGTTTTACCTGAAAAATCTAAACAGAAATATAACAAAGTAAATCAATATTTTATTGTATGTTTTTATTTGTTTATATAGCAGACTATACACTTAAGTCACAGCAGGTCCTATATATATTTAAATATATCGTCAGGCATATCGTATCGAAAAAATATCTATTTTATATAGTGATATCATTTTTTGGTCATATCGCCCAACCCTACTATTTACTGTAAACCTGTTATGGCTACAATTGGCCGGTCGCTAGGTAGGCTGGTAGCTAAACTAAGCTAAATTTGCTAAGCTAGCGAAAAGAACAAGCTAACAGACAAGCATGTGACAGTTTAAACCTGTCAGTCTATGGTATACAGTATGGTGTGTGAGCATAGACTGTATAATACAATGACATTGACCGTGAAGGGGTCAATTTAGGGAATTGTTCAAAACAGAACACATATCGCATTTTTCTTATAAAAAGCACAATTTAAAATGGGGTTTGCTGTGGAGAACAGTCCAATTCAATTAGCCTAATATTCTATAAGTTTTCCCTTTCAAGATATAGGTGTAGCCTACTCTTTGAAGTGTTTGATTTATTATCATGTACAAGTAATTGAGCCTATATGGTCATGTGAAGCACACATTGCCCATCATCCAGAATGCAAGTTCTGTGTTCTGGGCAGGCAAAAGTTAATCTGATTGATAGGCCAAAAACTTAATATTCAAGTACAAATACATTTCACATCTAGTAAAAACACACATTTTTCATAATGCATTGTGTGCTTGTAGATTGGCCTTTTCAGTTATTAGACTTAACTATGGTTACGCTTGTTCAAGAAAACATATTAGTTCTTTGAGGCAAATGACACTGTTGTGTAGTGGAGTATTGTAAAGCTTTGGTTGTCTGTGTCTAAACCAGTCTTTTCTTTCTATCAGGTGGTTTGCAGTGTCCTTTTCATTTTGGACGTGGAGTAAGGTTTCTTGCCTTTTAGGAGCTAAAAAATTAGGTGTTGTACTACTGAATACCAAAAATTCAGTAGTCGGTGCCAATACCAGTCAAATAACACGATTCTCGATGCCGATTTCGATACCACGGTAAAAAAAGGATTTTCTAAGATTCCAACTACTTGAACTTGAAACATTTATAAAAAACACTTGAAAAATATCATAACAAGCTATAAAAACATGTGCAATATAGCATAGAACAACATAATAAAGTCCAAATAATGCTCATAGTGCAACAACTACTCCCTAGACACATTCTAGACAGCTTTTCAAAAGGTACTGTGCAAAAACAACAACAGTGCAAAACAAAACGGTGGATATAGCTGTGCAGCCATTCAGCTAACAAGATAAACATGTTTTTTTTCACAACATTGCGCACCGTTTCTTGGCTAGGTATTTGGAGAGCAAAGGTAGCATGTCAACATGGTATTGGGTAAGTCGCGAATGACTTATGTGATCTATCTATGCGATATCCACATTTACCACCAGCATCTCTTAATTTAGCTGGGATTACACAGGATTCTGTGTATTATATATTTAAGCAATACAGTTTGCAAATGTAAATGTTCTTATTAAAACATTATAAGTTAGTAAATATGTCACACTATTCTAATATAGTTTAGTGGCATATTTTCAAAATGTTTAATGTTTCCATACAGTATTTGTTAAGCGATGTTTATCGCATGAATGAAGCGCTATTACTTTGAAGGCGAAACTACGAAAGGCTAGGAATCCACTAAAGAAGCTGGCTCCCTAAAGAAGCTAGCTTCACATCGGAGCAAATTATTGTGTGTAATGTGTTGGGCATTGGTCCCATACGGCTGTATTGTATTGGATAATGAAAGCTTTGAATCATATGTTCTTATCAGTTTACTATCTAATACGTTCCCCAACGGGGAACTATATGTATTAAGTTGATTTTTCGAACAGGGATTCGGAAACGGGGCTTGCTACAACTGCTCCACGCATCAACTCGGTATTGCAGTACCTCCGGGAACGATGCACGGTGCACCTACAAGTGTAAAAATTAGAAAAGTATATTATCCTTCGCCGAACGAAGCAGACTACCTAGCTAGCAACTGGAGGCGAAGCCCTTTTCATTTGCTTTTGATTTTTCCTGCTATTTTCAGTTATCCTCCCCTGACAAAGCTAGCTAGCTACAGTATTGCCAACAATGGCATCTTTGCTATCGGAGTATCGGTGCCTACGGTACTTTAAAAAAATGGGCATCGTTGGTGTTTTGTCATTTTAGAACCGGAAGGTTTCGGTAGTATCGGTTCTCGTGACATCCCTAGTTGTGACCTCATTCTCCTTCCCTTTGCACATGCCCCAGTCAAATAAACAGTAAAACTTAAGTAACTTAGACTCACGTCTGTGTTAACAGATGGCTAAGAGAATGAGAGAATGGCGAAAACGCCAAAGAGAACTCGATCTACTTCTACGGTATTCTGACACCAATGATGAAAATCTGGGCATTGAAAATTGCGAGAGTGTGCCTGGGACTCCGAGTAGTTGTAGCAGGGATGATGTGCCTGGGACCCCACATTGTTTCATCGGTGACAGTGTTCCTGGGACGTCAGAGTTTTGATTTTGACACTGTGAACTATTGGTCGACTGACTCAGAAAAGGAACCAAAGGATGAAGCTGAGATGACCAGCAGCTTTGAAGATGACCTGAGGCAGTGGGCTTTGGAGCACAAATTGACACACAGAGCACTTAATGGTTTATTGTCACTATTAAGAAAGTGCTACACCACAACGTAACACAACAGAGCCTAAATGTGGCGGGCAGTACAAGTACTATGGCTTAGAATTGTCGAAGATTGTCGAAGTCATACAATTCAATATTCCAAAACATATTTTTTCCACAAAAAAAAATTGCCGTGGTTATATCCATAAACTACTTTGATCGGGTGTAAACTGACACTTGCATTTACAGCTCCCAAGAGTTCAAGAGTTATTGGGCATGAGCAGAGGTGACTAAGCTACACTGTTGAGGAAGCGGTCTCAGATTACCTGGCCGACTTGCTACATTATTTGGACATAACCACCGCAAATAGTATTTTTTGGGGAAAAAATACGTTTTGGAATATTGAATTGTTTGACCTCGACAATCGACTAGTGTGGACTTCGCTGGAAAATGGGAAATAAACTGAGGTATGTACACAAACTTATTTGTTCAAACTCGCTGTGTTTATTATAAGGAATCAGTATAAATGGATATGGACTAGTAATGACATTTTGAACATGTTTGTGGCTCAAAGCACGCTTTTTAACTTGCCCCGTAAATGCGTAATGTTTGTCTATTGGCAGCAAAATGTAAACACGGTTTTGGCAATACAGATTGTTTGAGTTATTAACGCTATGGACAGCACTTCTGATATGCAAACAACAGAGCTACGTTTTGAAATCGCCCGGAATTCTTCTTTAAATTGAGCTTTTAGCTAGATCCTGTCGTATACTTTTGATGCATTTCGTAATTAATTAATTACACTCAGAGACCTGGAGATATGATGATTATAGCAAAATAAAGACTTTATTCATTATAAAATCTGACTTCCCATCCTTAGCCCAGATAGAAGTCCTGAATCTCCTTTCTTGTCCTCCTTATATCAGTAAACACTCATTTCTTATTGGTTAACTGTAACATTTCAAATCCAAACACACAAATGAAATCATTGAAAAAATGCATTTCTAAACCACGGTAAACAGAAAATAAGTCTCCTGTTTTCTTCTACCCCCCAAACTATTTGCATTTTAACATAGTAGAACCCCATGTGGTGAGCTTCAAAGCCTCCTAGCTTAAACCAACAGGCCAGTCCTTCTGTCTCCTACAGTTAATCAACTTCTTCCAGAATTTGTAAGTTCCTTTCCCAACATTATGTAACTTATAAGCTTTTACGGGAGACCAAACAGTACAGAGTAATATTCCACAAATCATGTAACAATCATTTCTATGCATTCTAAGAAAAGGATATCTAGTTGACCTTTTGTCACACACTCCATGTGGAGACTCCTCTTCTGTGCTACATTGCATTTAACTTATTGGTTATTGTTCTGGTAATTTATCAATACAAGGAAAAATCTTCCACAATCCCAGCAGGGGTCATCTGTTTCCATCTGTTTTTCTGCTTCTTCCTTGGTGACACCTGCCACCTGCATGTCCTTTCTCACTGCATCCATAAACCTCCTACTCTCTCGCCTCTTGCCACAACATCCTTCTCCCAATGTGACAAAAATTGGTGATTTGTTGAATATGGTTCATGTCATATTCTATGCTATTGCACCTGTAATTCACTTTGTATAAGATTGTCTGCTACTGTGGTTCTCAAAATGGGTTCCAGGGCGACTCAGAATTCCTTAATTGGGTAATAAATTGGACGCTTACAGGTCTGTAAACTTGAGTGTAAAAATGGAACCTAACGGAACCGTAGGGGTCCATTTGGTTCCAGTCATACATTGAGTTATGAGGGTCTTTGAAATTAAAAAGTTTGAGAACCACTGGTGTACTCAATGCGTAAGCTAAATGAAAAATGGTAAAAAACATCTAGTAACGTGCATATGCTGTCCTTTCCAGGCCACGTACGCAAGGGCTGTTCAAAAGGAGGGTGAAAAGGAGGAGGAGGGTGTAATTCCTGACAATTGGATCGACAGGAACAAAAGATCCGTGGATCGACAGGAACAAAAGATGGCCACATAATATGAGCACCACAAAAACAGAAAGAGCTCTTAGGGACAAAATTAACCCCCAGGATGACTGGATGACGTTCCCATTAATCAAGAAAAAAATTACTTCAGGTACGTTTTGGTTTGATGAATAGAAAATTAAATGTATATCCAAGTCAAAATATAGTTTAAATGTTTTTTTTTAAGTAGAATTGTCTTAACTTGTAGCTAAGCGTTGTGAGTGTAACAACTACAACCTGACCAGTCAGGCGGAGGAGGAGGAGGAGAATGATGATGATGTGCAGATTAGATCGACGAGGCGCCGCACTAAAAAAGGACCTGGATGGTTTAATAGAAATGGTATGTTTCTCTTTCTCAAGTAATAATTTCATTTGTGATCTGTTGACACAAATTGGATCTCATATTTTAGGCATCAGTGTTTATTAACACTTTTGTTTAGAATTAACAGATGCAGATGAGGAAAACGTCAGGGGTAGTGATTTTCTATAATACAGTTATAATTCCAGTTTCAAAATTAATCAAATCCATTTTTTTTTTTATGGATATGCTTACTTTTACTTTATATTACCACTGTATAGGTGCCAATCTGCCTGACTGCCCGACTGCACCAAGGAAGCTGCAGTCCATTCAGGACCCCAACATGATGCACAATGCTTGTGAGTACTGATGACAACCTATGAAGCATGGTAATTTGTGTATGCACAAAATGAACGTTATAGGCGGATTCATGTGTTTCAGCCTCTGAAGATGAAGCCATGTCTGTCCAAGCGGAGTAAGCTGTCAGTTCTCGGGACAGCGAAATATCCACTCCTCGTCAGTACTTACTTCTCCCCTTGCACCAACCATCTCATTCCACAAATTTAAAGTCCATTCAAGACTGCTTGTGAATTAAGCATGGTAATGACTTAAGTATTCACAACATTATAGTTACTGGATGTTTCATGTGTTTCAGACTCTGGACATCAAGCCTCGTCTCATCTAGTGAAGCCTGCCAACAGATCTCGGGGCCGGGAGATTACCACTCCACGTGAGTATAATTACATTTCCAGTTGCACCAATCATCCCACTGCACAAACGTAAAGCAACTCTTACCTTTCTGGCACGTCACACAGTACTTTGACCATGAACAACTCCACCACCCTCAAGTCCCACCCGCTTCCCCTGCCTGACCTCCGACATGCCCCTCCTCCCCTGACACTTGAGGGAGGAAGGTGAATGTACCCAGGGGCGCTGCTAAGGATTTTGGGCCCCATGAAAAGAATCTTGACAGGGCCCCCAACACAGCTGAGACAGGGTCTCTGGGCCCCCTCTTAGTCATGGGCCCCGAGAATTGTCATTGTTTACCCCCCCTTTACAGCGCCCCTGAATGTACCAAAAAGTACTTGTCAAGCAGTCACTTTGACCATCTCATAGCTTTTTAGCTCCGGATGAAGCTGCATTAGCCTCCGTCATAGCTCTAAGGCAGAGCCGTGGTTGACTCGCGTCTTGCCTCTTTCTGCATCATGTCTCGGTAATGCAGCTTTTTATAAAATATTATTTTTGCCCAACTATTTTCTGTGGGAGCAGCTGGAGGTGGGACGGTGGACATTGTCAGTTCTTGCAGACCGCTCTGCCTGGCTGGCAGTGATTAGGTGCGCGAGCGGTGCCAGCAGTAGGCAAGGTGGAGAGGGGCGGGGCGAGGGATGATGGCCAGGAAGCTCGGCAAATCATTTCAGTTAGACCAAATGAAACGATTAGTCAGACTTTTCTCAACACTGTATGATATGGTAACAGTATATTTAAATAACACTTACCTGATGGCTGCTACCGCGAGATCCCTTGAGATCCCGCGAGATCACACACAGAGGACAACATGTATAGCCTAGCAGCCGAGAGTAGCAGCCATCAGGCAAGTGTTATTTAAGTATACTTCTGGTGTACTTACAAACTTGTCAATGCCTCATTTTATAAGTACAGAATCTAATTGTACTACTGTAAAAGTTTGGTAACATTCCCGGCATTATTAGTGGGGTTATTTACGAGATACCAACTTGGTTCCATTAACGCCTTCACTAAGCCATTCGGCTGATAACTCTAACTCAACCAATGTTATAACAAGGGAAAAAAGCTTAGGGGGTGTTTGGCTCGAGGTCAAGGTGCAAAGGATCCTAGGTTTATATTACTCCAAACCATCACAAAGGAAAAAGTGTAAAATTGCCAGAAAGGCACGTATTGCTTTAGGTAAGGTAATTATTTATTTAGTACATACAATGTGAAAGTATAGGCTGACTCGTGTGGTTCAGACTCTGTAAATCAAACCTTGGATGGCCTTGTGGAAGCCTTCTCTAACGCTGAGAAGTGTGCTGCAGGAACTCGGCACAGGAAAATGTCCAGTGAGTAATCACTCTATCCATTGCACCAACAATTTTCAAAGTCTATTCAGGACAAAGTGTTACTCACTGCTTGAGAAAGTTTGGTAATGATTTCTTTATTCACAAGACAGTAGTTAAAATCTCGATCACTTTTCAGACTTGTCTGGCCTGGTGGAGCGTGCCAATGGATCTCGGAGACGGGAGACGTCGACACCCAGTAAGTATCCATCACAACTAATGCACACCTTTTTGTTTCATTTCAATATTTTTGCATCTTTAAATATTCTGTCTTTTTCAGACTTTCAAGATGCAACCACAGCACCTCAGCGCAGAGAGCTGTTGCCACCCAGTGAGTATTCATCTCATCACACTTTAAATTATCTTCCTTGCCTTGTGAAATGTAAGAACATTCTTTGTGTTTTTCAGGAGGTTGTGACAGGGATGCTATCGCTCCAGGTAAAGAAACAGGATAAGGCACAGTGTCAGTAGCAGCTGGCTCCAGGTAAAGAAACAGGATGAAGCACAGTGTCAGTAGCAGCTGGCTTCTACTGGTTGGTCTCCAGACCTTATTGTTGGCAAACCAGTAGGGGTTAGTCTGTTTCAGTGTTATGACATGGTATTGTATTATGTCAATTATTAAATGGCCAAGTAATTAAAATAAATTTAAATGGTACTAAGTCCAGCAATGTCTCCAGCTCCAAGTCCTGGCACAGTGAAGATTTGAGGCACACCGCCAAGTTCAGACATGAAATCTCACTGCACAGGGACCGCTCCAGCATTGCTGCCAGGTCCAGATATGAAAGGTCACGGCACAGTGACCGCTCCAGCACTGCTGCCAGGTCCAGACATGAAAGGTCACCGCACAGTGACCACTCCAGCACTGCTGCCAGGTCCAGACATGAAAGGTCACCGCACAGGGACCACTCCAGCACTGCTGCCAGGTCCAGACATGAAAGGTCACCGCACAGGGACCGCTCCAGCACTGCTGCCAGGTCCAGACATGAAAGGTCACCGCACAGTGACCACTCCAGCACTGCTGCCAGGTCCAGAC
>JACXGM010024968.1:0-15505 GCA_016801145.1 Umbra pygmaea | reverse complement strand
AAAGTATATTTAAATTATACTCCAGTATTATACTTCTAGTATACTTATGGTTAACCATAAGTATGTATTCAATGTATTTAAGTATATTTGAAGTATACTTTCAAAATATACATACCAAAATAATATATTAGAAGTATATTTAGGATAAATAAAATACATTTCAAGTACATTTAAATATACTTTTTTTTTACTTGGGTAGCTTCAAAAATGAATTAACAATGATTATTGCAATGAAATGAGCGCTATTGTTTTGAAAAACTAAAATCTAAGTTTGTGTTGCTGGCATAATATTGTTATTGTTTTTTTTGAGAGACTACATATTCATGATTGTGTGTGTTTTGTAGAAAAAAAATGAAAATTCTGTGCTTACATTTTGTGACAGGTCCCCATTGTGAAACTGCATATTGTGTTTCAGTGCTTAGGTTTAGAAAAAAAAAATGAATTCCCTGTTACAACTGTGCACCATTCATGAAGATGAAAAGAGACACTCGCAAAGGTTCAAAAGGGTTTGGTACAAAAAATACTTAGAAATGAAATGTGCCGCAATGGGCAAAACTTAGAACTTGTGAAACACACTCAAAACAGAATAGCACCTCACACAACACACTACATCTAACAAAGAACAACATTTACACTGACACAGGGACTTAAATACTACACTGATTACATGAAGACAGCCATTTACAATAAGCAGTGTGACTAAAGGAGCAACAGTTAAGTGCGAATGAATGGCAGTGAGAGTCCGGAGAAGTACATAAAACATGGAACGTGTCACGAGTATACACACAGGTCGGAGGCAATAGCAGGTGCAAACGGTTATTTATTGTTCCCAAACAAAATGCGGTCCAAACACAAACCGCTCGTTATGACAGAAGGAGCAATAATATATGTAATTTATTATAATGAATAATCGAGTACTGTGTATGAACAACTGAGAGTACCATATAACCATGGACCAACATAACAGAAAGACAGGAACAGGGAGCCACAACACACTAAAACACAGGTGACTCAGAACGTCTGGGAGGAAGGGGCTTAGGGATGATCCTAACAGAACGTTACATTAAATTTAAACAATGACCTAAAAAAATTTGCTGCGTTACGTCCTTGCCTCAAGGCCAATGAAAGGGGCTCTATGCACTGTGTATAATACAGCATGGGGACGAGGTCAAGCTAAATATTACAGTTGTGCATAGTCTTAGCATTGAGGTTACTTTTACATATTATACCAGTTCGAATTAGGATTAGATGGTAGAGATACAGTAGTTTAAGTTTAGACATAATAGTTTGGTTGATAAGGATAAGATCCTTGGAAAGATAAGGATTAGGTTTAAGGCTAAGGAATAGGAAACATGAAAACATGGAATTCTGGGTAAGGGCTAGGTCTCATGAAAATGAATGTTTGTGTTTGCAGTGCTGCATCACATATTCAAGCATAATAAAACATAGCAGTTTTCATCATCAAATTAGGTAATTCTCTAAATTATACAATACGCCTATGACAGATGCACTGATAAGCAGCTCTATCAGATGCTATAAAGGTGCATGGATCTGGGTTCAGGAGTTAAATCAACTGGATATTCTTCACACTGCCCTTCCCCATGACCAGCTCTACAGCTTCCATTTAGATTCCATTAAGCCCCCTTACACTGCTCCCCTCCCCCATATCTTATCCCGTCTACCTCAAGCTTTACATGGGATGTGTGACGGAGGCGGGCAGTATAGAAGAGATATAGACTAGGTCAGAAGATGGATTGTACAGTATATTGGGACTCTGGGAGGATGGGGGTGGAATAAAGCAGTAAAGGAAAAAGAGAGGGGAGAGAGAAAGGCAAGACAAAATAGGTATAGTACAACATTTTAGCACAGTGAATGGTACAATACTGTTAGGTTTGATTGGGGAGAAGAAAATGTGAAGACATGAACTGGGTTTAATGGACACATCCAGTATTACTATGTCAAAAGTATAACATACCATATGTCTCTTAGTGGGGAATCTGGATGTCGCTTCATTCTGGGCTACCCGTCATAAACTCCCCAAAGCAATCTTTTTTTTTCACCGTTATTGCGATGTGGGACTACTTACTTAGTTAAACCGCTCAGGGCTCCTGCCTGGCTGCTAATAAATTTGATTACATTAGATGAGATCCCAGCATCTCAGTGCAGCAAGAATTTTATTGGGCTTTTATTGGGTCCCTTTCTCGGACGACATGTCTTCAGAGAGGAACAAGGACTGTGTAAGGGAGATAGATATAGAACAAGGGATTGGGTAAATTTGTGAAGGAAAACAAGAAGTACAGAATTAGAACAGAAGAGATAGAGCAATACACTGTGTGCACACAAGGCAAGTTAATATTTTGACCATATCATCATTAGTATACATATGTTCCAACTCCAAGCTGTATAAACTGGAATGCATATTGGATTTAAGCATATCAGGTGATGTGTATTTGTGTAAAGAGGCAACCCATTATTATGTGTGTAATACACACGCAGGTTTGCCTTGCCTAAGCGTGTAATACACATGCTGGTTCAGCCTTGCCGAAAACCTTGACGAAACCACTCAGAAACGTTGCCGTTAACTCGATCTAAGCCGTACCCAAACCCTTACCCTAACCTTAACCACTCAGAACCCTTGTCGTTATCTTGAGTGAGGGCTGGTGTGCATGAACTGAGACTGGACTCAATTATGTGTTTGGTTAAGTTATATACATTTAATTGTGTTTACATTTAAATGCATTGCATTGTGGTTTTTAGTTGAAACGTGCAAATGTCCCTTTAAGGGTTTGTTACGCCTCTTTCTAGTTTGGGTTGTTGCTACAATAGGGTTTACGTTAGTTGAGGCTGGTATCTTGTAGATCGGTTTGATTAATGATCACGTACAGCTGTGTTCTATTAGTTAGGTTAGTTTTCTATATACAGGTCCTTCTCAAGAAATTAGCATATTGTGATAAAGTTAATTATTTTCCATAATGTAATGATAAAAATTAAACTTTCATATATTTTAGATTCATTGCACACCAACTGAAATATTTCAGGTCATTTATTGTTTTAATACTGATGATTGTGGCATACAGCTCATGAAAACCCAAATCTAAAAAAATTAGCATATTTCATCTGACCAATAAAAGAAGTGTTATTAATACAAAAAAGTCAACCTTCAAATAATTATGTTCAGTTATGCACTCAATACTTGGTCGGGAATCCTTTTGCAGAAATGACTGCTTCGATGCGGCGTGGCATGGAGGCAATCAGCCTGTGGCACTGCTGAGGTGTGATGGAGCCCCAGGATGCTTCGATAGCAGGCTTAAGCTCATCCAGAGTGTTGGGTCTTGTGTCTCTCAACTTCCTCTTCACAATATCCCACAGATTCTCTATGGGGTTCAGGTCAGGTGAGTTGGCAGGCCAATTGAGCACAGTAATACCATGGTCAGTAAACCATTTACCAGTGGTTTTGGCACTGTGAGCAGGTGCCAGGTAGTGCTGAAAAATGAAATCTTCATCTCCATGAAGCTTTTCAGCAGATGGAAGCATGAAATGCTCCAAAATCTTCTGATAGCTAGCTGCATTGACCCTGCCCTTGATAAAACACAGTGGACCAACACCAGCAGCTGACACGGCACCCCAGACCATCACTGACTGTGGGTACTTGACATTTTCAAGGGTATCATAGGCATTTTGGCATTTCTTTCTCCCCAGTCTTCCTCCAGACTCTGGCACCTTGATTTCTGAATGACATGCAAATTTTGTTGTTGTTTTGTTGTGCTGCTTCTCTGTATCCCAGGTCAGGCGCTTCTGCCGCTGTTTCTGGTTCAAAAGTGGCTTGACCTGGGGAATGCGGCACCTGTAGCCCATTTCCTGCACATGCCTGTGCACGGTGGCTCTGGATGTTTGTACTCCAGACTCAGTCCACTGCTTCTGCAGGTCATCCAAGGTCTGGAATTAGTCCTTCTCCACAATCTTCCTCAGGGTCTGGTCACCTCTTGTCGTTGTGCAGCGTTTTTTGCCACACTTTTTCCTTCCCACAGACTTCCCACTGAGGTGCCTCGATACAGCACTCTGGGAACAGCCTATTTGTTCAGACATTTCTTTCTGTGTCTTACCCTCTTGCTTGAGGGTGTCAATGATGGCCTTCTGGACAGCAGTCAGGTCGGCAGTCTTACCCATGTTTGCGGTTTTGAGTAATGAAACAGGCTGGGAGTTTTTAAAAGCCTCAGGAATCTTTTGCAGGTGTTTAGAGTTAATTAGTTGATTCAGATGATTAGGTTAATAGCTCGTTTAGAGACCCTTTTTATGATATGCTAATTCTTTGAGATATTTTCAGTTGGTGTGCAATGAATCTAAAATATATGAAAGTTTAATTTTTATCATTACATTATGGAAAACAATGAACTTTATCACAATATGCAAATTTCTTGAGAAGGACCTGTATATTCATGGCCTCGTGCTGACCAGGGGATCAGTCCCACAATGTCCATGGCTATCCTTTCAAAAGGTGTTTTTTATAATGTGTAGGGGTATAAGTGGATTGCAATAATGTTGTTTAGGGGCTGTATGCTGGCAAATATCACAGGATCTACAATAGTCAGTAACATCCTGAGTATCTCAGGGCCAATAGAACCTCCCTAATACTCGTTTTATGGTCTTATCCCTAGCCAGGTGTCCCCCTAGTTCATGTGTATAGGCAAGGTGCAGTACTGTGTCCCAATATGGCCTTGGCACTACCAATAGGTCATAGACCATACCCCTTCTCTTAGCTATCCAATATAACAGACCTTTTTTAAACCAACTCACCCTCCTGGCCGAACGCCCGTCCGTCTATGGCCTTCACTCTACCCATAGCCCACAGCACATCTGGGTCTCAGTGTTGGGCGGTCCCAAATTGGCCCAACAACTCCTCGTAGAGCTTTTACCCCCCTCTCCTTGGGTCCTGACCTGTGGTCCCGACTCGGTTCCTCGCTCTCCGTAGGAAAGTCCCTCCACGCACTGTCCTGGGAGGAGTCCTGAAATAGTTGACACAGCTGCTCATTCTGTGTATCGTCATTCTGACTGAGGGGGGGTGACTCATCTGTATCCGAACTGGGGCTGGCGAAGCCTTCCCATGTACCTGAACTCGTTGTGTCCTGAAACGCATTTCTCAGGGGGTCTTTTGGCCCCTCCCCCGTCTGTTCACCTGAGGTGTTTTTCTCCCCCACCAGGACATCCCAGACATTTTAATTACTTGTCTCCCCTTCCTTTTATTCTTGTCGAAAGTGCCACCGCTTGCTTAGCATACCAGGCGCCCGTCTTCTTTTCCCTGGCCATATCACCCCTCTCCACTTTATTCCACAAACAGGAGAACAACGCACAATCTCTCCCCAGAATTACGTGCACTTTCAACCCCACCACGATCCCAAATGTCATGGTAACCCTTCCTTCTGGGGTGGTTATCGTGAGCTTTGCCACAGGGTATCTCCTCGTATCTCCATAAATACAGGCCACTGCAGCCTCTCCAGCCAGCTGGATAGCACCTTGTGCCAACTCCTTATTCACTAAGGAGACCATGCTCCCTGAGTCTAGAAAGGCTTCTGTATCCCTGCCTCTCACAAGCATGGGCACTCTCCTCACTGGGGTTATGTTTGAATGCCAGCATTGTTGTGTAGATGCGCGCGCCCCTGGGGATCTCGAGGCAGCCAATGGTTCTGTAGGCATTGGCTCATCTTCCATGGGACATCGGCTGGTCAAATGTCCATATGCCCTGCAGCGGAAAAACGGTATGTTAAAAATTTTGGGGAAAGGGGCCCTCTTCTGGACAACGCTGTCTGCTTTCGGTCTAGATTTGGGTAAATCTCCTGTCTTCGCATATTCCGTGCATGGTGTTGCAGGCGTCTAGTCCCATGAGACTCTTCGTTGACAGGTAGGTCTCAATATGAGTCATAAAGCTGTTCACTGATTTCGATTGGCTAAACACACCACCCTTTGCATCTCCACCGGGCGCTCCCTCAGACATTTATCAATGACTAACATTTCCAATACTGCCTCCATTCCCTTCTCAGGTTCCACCCATCCCTAGACCAACCTTATCAATAAATGTAGCTTTCCTCTAGGTGAATCCTCTTCTATGTACTTTCATGTGTGAAAGTGTTGTGCCCGCCCTGACGTACTTTTCCTCCATAACAGAAATTGGAATCCATAGCTGTTTTCAAAGTCAAGGAAGGATCCTCCAAAGCCGGAATTTCGAGGATGCTACGTAATCGAAGTCTGTCAAAGGACTGTTCCAATATTCAAGGATCCTCCGAATTTCAACCAAGGACTGATCCTTGACTTTGAGAAACAGCTCATATCTCATAGTGTCTACTTGTTCGTTGGTAGCTACTTATAACAAGAGTGTCTTGTGTTCATTTTCTTCATGTGTTTGCATCTGCTATCTAGTGGGCCGGAGAATTAGCACGTGTCAAACGAAAAGTCGGTAGTGTCTGGAAAACAATTGCCGGGGTGTGTACAGAGACGCAATGTACTGTAACTAGTCGCTACCTCAAACAGAGTTGCTAAATGCTTTCGCGACCATGTCACAACGGATTGCTAAAGTTGCTGCAGTGAGCAGCAGCCATTATCTCTTACCCCCACAGCTGTTTTGAAAGGCTAAAAAGTTGCAGAAGCTGTAATGGGATGCCAACAGTAATGTGTGTGTGTTTGTGTGTGTGTGAAGGAGCTAAAGGCCTTGCCCATCACCCATGCTGGAGGGGCAGTTTGTGGCTGGAGGAAACATCACTGTTGGGGTCAGAGGTCATGTCGTCCTGAATTACAAGACAATGAAGGAAAAGGTGTCAGCCATCCAGACATAAGCCCTCTATCAGGATGGGGGAGTTTTTTTCCTCACACACACACACACACAGGGAGACTTTCCCGTGAGGTTTTCCCCATGGGGTCACCCAGGGAATGTGACGACAGCTTTCTCCATTATCTTTCTCCACTGGTGTCTGAACCAAGGAATGCATTCTACAGCCAGAGGATGGGCTGCTGTTGTTTTTCAGACATTCCTTCACTCCTCTCTTTGTAGCGCAGGCTTCCTCTCCTCCCACCAAGCTAAGAACCACTGAGTGAAGTGGTGTGCTGCTGTGATGTCCAGGAGGGAATGGTTCTGGACTGATCTTATTTGATATGCCAGCTAGATCACCTGATTGAAAGATGAGTGGTTTATTGGTTTTATTTTACTGCTACTAGATTGATAATGTAGACACTTTGTGGTTCTTTAAGGTCCCCTAAGGGCACACTGGTAATGTCACTGCCTCAGAGTACAGCTGTGTCATCACATCAAATTTTTCCAATTCTGATAGCAAATTTTAAATTAGACTTCACGTAGTTATGAGAGGTGGTAGAAAAACAATTAAAAATATTTATATACACAGCATTTCTAAAGACTTTTGTAAATGTTACAGTGTGTGCATATTGTTCTGATACAGAACCAATAAAACATATGGTTTGTTGTGGACTACCACGTGTGTGTGCATATTTATTTGTTCCATTGTATTTTTCATAGCTCCATCAAAACAGGCTCCTATAGCCTAGGCCCACAAGATCAGACAGGGTCATCTGTGAAAGCTCCTGTCTCTGCTGCATACGGTTAGATCTCACAAAGGGTGACAGTGATGAATGACTGCTGGGATAGATGGCCATGGACCAGGAATGGTGATGACAATAAGGGATAGCTTAGATTGATGTGTCCTATACACCCAAATTCATGCTTTGTTGACCTATGGTCCAATTAAGTAAATTTTATGTTGATAGTGAGTTTCAATAAAATTACAATTGATGGTGCTTTGGATCTGTTTTCACTGGTTACAGATATACACTGATTTGCCATAACATTATGACCACATACCTAATATTGTGTAGGTCCCCCTTTGGCAGCCAAAACAGCAGCCCTATACACAACTAAACTGTGATGAATTATGTTCTGACACCGTTCTATCAGAACCAGCATTAACATTTTCAGCAATTTGAGCTACAGTAGCTTGTCTCTTGGATCGCACCACAGTCTTCACTCTTCATGTGCATCACTGAAAACAAACCATCCATCTACCTTTGGTTTTCATCTCCTCTACACATCACATCGTGACAATTTTTGCCTGCCCCAACTGATACATGCCAAGTTCCTTTTAATGGGATTCAGGAACATGTGTTTAGTTCAGTTTATTTGGATTCCCAATTGATTTGAGCCTCTGTCATGAAACACACAACAATTAGTGTGCATTGACTACCATTCCATTGACAACAAAAAAAATCACAAGATTGCATCTTTTTAATTGAAAGTGAAAAACAGGTTGGACATGCTTGTCTAGTTTTGTGTTTGAAGCATGTTTTCTCAAGAAGTAATGATGACTAATGTTTAATCTCTTCTGGGTAATTCTCACACCAAGACTTTGTCAATGGGATAATGCTTGCTTATGTCTATGATGAGCCAGTATTATTTAGAGAAACATTCCTTAGAAAGTGCAGATAAATTAGCATACTTTTACAGTAAAATGGCATTGAAATGTGGTTACATACTGTATTCAGAATATAAGAAAGGGTTTCTTTTCAATGCCTTCACATTGAAGAATGTCATTTCTATGCATTTCAGAATCTTTACATGAATGAATGACACTGGTTTAATGGTATCAAACTGGTGATGAAACTTCAACTAAAAGGGGCTTCTGAGAATCTATGGTAGGAATCCTCAAATAGGTTTAGCCATGGGCTGGTTCTTAATTCAGTACAGTACTAAGCAATTGAATCTATCAAAATACAAGTTAGCAAACAAGCTATCATTTACACTCACCGGCCACTTCATTAGTTACACCTTGCTGGTACTGGGTTGGACACCGTTTTGCCTTCAGAACTGCCTTCATTCTTTGTCATAGATTCAACAAAGTGCTGGAAACATTCCTCAGATTTTGGTCCATGTTGACATTATTGCATCACACAGTTGCTGCAGATTTGTCTGCTGCAGATTTGTCGGCTGCACATCCATGATGCAAATCTCCCATTCCACCTGATCCCAAAGGTGCTCAATTGGATTGAGATCTATTGACTGTGGGGGCCATTTGAGTACAGTGAACTCATTGTCATATTCAAGAAACCAGTTTGAGATGATGTAAGCTTTGTGCACGTTATCCTGCTGTTATCCTGCCATAGAAGATTGGTACACTATGGTCATAAAGGGATGGACATGGTCAGTAACAATACTCAGGTAGGCTGTGGCATATCAACAAAGCTCAATTGGTATTAAGGGGCCCAAAGTTTGCGAAGAATACATCCCCCACACCATTACACCACCATCACCAGCCTGAACTGTTGATACAAGGCAGGATGGATCCATGCACTCATGTTGTTTACGGCAAATTCTGACCCTAATATCTGAATGCCGCAGAAGAAATTGAGACTCATCGCACACGTTGGTCCAAGCTTCTATCGTCCAATTTTGTTGGGCCTCAGTTCCCTGTTCTTAGCTGACAGGAGTGGCACCCAGTGTGGTATTCTGCTGCTGTAGCCAGGGTCGGACTGGCCTTTGGGGGACTGGGAGAATTAGGGGATTTCCTGAACGGATGGTCGAAACAACAGCCGCCTTGGACGTGGTACTATGTAAAAAACTGTGCACTTGTCCTACACGGCCGGTAGTCATAGACATGTATAATAACGACCCTACTTCCTGAAATGTGCATAGCCAGCCTAGGTTCTCCTCAAGTGTCTCTCTTTTGGGAGTGATTGTGCACATACTTGTTGCCTGCTGGCATTAGAAGACTATTTTTAACAGACTGCGATTGGTTGATACGTCCTCGTCTTCTGGGTTCTGTGAATTAATTGGAGTAGCAGCGGAGTGAAACAGTGCAGTTGAGTCGCGTGGAACGGAGGAGCATTGAGCTCTTTTTACATTATTATTGTTTCTTCTCCAAAAAAGTGGAGATGAAGAGACAAGGACAAAAGTGTGGAGCATAAAAAATATGAGAGAAGAAACAACGAGCTTTCCAAGCTGATCCTGACAAACCACTTAAGTGAGGGAGAAAGCAGCCGGGATATCAAGCAGTACAGTAGCTACCAGAGACTTCAGGTCAAGCAGCAGGCTTTTCTATGTTAAAAAATTCAAAATATCCATTATGTTCTCAATTTAAAAATAGTTTATACATTTGATATTTCTGTTTTGCATATGAAAGCAACCACAGGGGATGCTGGGAATAAGGAGACATACAGTACAAAGAGATGGAGGCTGCTGGGTCAAGCTTGGCAGGGACCTGGGCAGAGACTATGACAGGTGCAGCAATGCAACTAAACACAACAAAGTATAAGTTATCAGGTTATTATATGCAAATTAGTTAAATTGATTTTGATCTTTGATCATAGTTAACTGATTATTCTTCTTTTGCAAAATCAAAAAGCAGATGCAGGAACAAAGAGCAATGTGAAAAGAGAAACAGAAGCAGAGAACATTTTAGGATGTGCTTCTGTGTGTAACAAAGCACTGCATATTTAAGGGAAACATATAATGCTCTTGAAAACTTTAAGAGACCAAATTAAACACGTTTCCCTTGTTTAACTTTTGTTAGGTATGTGTTTGGGTAATATGAAAGTATCTGTTTTATTCCATGAACTACTGACAATATTTCTACCAAATTCTAAATTCAAATATTATCATTGAGAGCTTTTTTTTGCAGAAAATGACAATTGGTCTAAATAACAAATGTGATGCAGTGTTGTCAGAACTCGAATAATGCAAAGAAAAGAAGTTCTATTTCATTTTTAAACAACACAATACTAATGACTAAGCTGGTCACATGTAAGAGAAAATAGTAATAGGTCTTTTAAATACTGTATTAAAAACGGTATTATTAGATCTAATTTCCCAGTCCTAGTCCAAACCTGGCTGTAGCCCATCTGCTTCAAGGTTTGACGTGTTGTGCATTCAAAGCTGCTCTTCTGCATAACTTGGTTGTATCAAGTGGTTATTTTAGTTACTGTTGCATTTCAGCTCTAACCAGTCTGGGCATTCTCCTCTGACCTCTGCCATTAACAAGTCATTTTCACCCAGAGAACTGCCGCTCACTGGATATTTTCTCTCTTTCCGACCGTTCTCTGTAAACCCTAAAGATGATTGTGCAGAAA
This sequence comes from Umbra pygmaea, assembly GCA_016801145.1. Classification (NCBI taxonomy): domain Eukaryota; kingdom Metazoa; phylum Chordata; class Actinopteri; order Esociformes; family Umbridae; genus Umbra; species Umbra pygmaea. The sequence goes on along the minus strand of JACXGM010024968.1, from coordinate 4,387 downwards.
AATCCTAGTAGATCAGCACTTTCTGAAATACTCAAAGCAGCCCGTCTGGCACCAACGAACATGCCATATTCAAAGTAACTTAAATCCCATTTTTTCCCCATTCTGATGCTTGGTTTGGAGATCATCTTGACCATGTCTATATGCCACAATGCTTTGACTTGCTACCACATGATTGGCTGATCAGAAATGTGCAATAATGAGCAGTTAAACTGTAGCTAATGAAGACAGAGTCGTAGTAAGGTTGACATTTGAGAAAGTTTAACAAATGCCTTAAGGCAACACAAACAATAGACTAACAGTTCGTTTAGGAACACTCTCCAGGAAGTAGGAATAGTTCTGTCAGGAATTACCATCTGCAGAAGGCTTTACCATCTGAATGACTAAGTCTAAAACATAAAAAGACTATTTAGCCTTAACCGAATGGCCTAAAATATGCCCAAAAGTGGCTTTGGGATAAAGGTATTGTGTATGTTTAAGACAAAGATAATGTTTACCAGAGGGAAATCAGGTGGAAAGTGTGGAGGAAAAAGGAACTGAATTACCACTTAACCTGTGAAATATGGTTGAGGGGGTGTTATATTTTGGACATGTATGGCTGCACTAGAACTGACTCACCTGTCGTCATTGGTGATGTAACTGTTATCAACAGCAGAGGAACCGTTTCTGAAGTATACAAAAACATCATGTCTGCTTAGATAGAACCAGATTCTTCTAAACTTATTGGACAGCACTTGATCATGCAGCAGGACAATTACTGCTAACACACCACCATTGCTACGAAGGAGTTTTTCAGGGCCAAAAGGTGGGATATTCTTGACTCAATCACTCAAACTGAGTCCAATTGAACAAATCGTTCACATGCTCAAACAGTACTGAAGAAGTACATCATGTCAATCTGTCCAAATACTTGTAATTAGGTAAGTTTGTTAGATTAACAAAAAATCCATTCACAAACCAATCTACTACTGAAAAACAGATGCAAAAATGTCCAACTAGACTGAAACATGGAAAGACAGAGAGAGATACAGGAAACAGAATTTCAGGGGTGATGTGGGCAGAAATGGTCCAGCAATCTAAAACCACTTGGCTATTAAATATGTCTCAAAGAAATATACATTCATGGTTTATGTTAAGCCAGTGGTATGGGCAGTTAAGAGAAACTGTGGTTGGAAGTGCAGTAAACAGAAAATATTTCTGCCCTTCCACCCATAACATGACAGAAAAGTTGTCTTCATTTGAAGCCTGTATTGTGATTCTGAGTAATCTGATCAGCAAAACTTGTGTAGGATCATTTATTATATGCTACCACAAGTAATAAACTCTCTGCAGTGAAAACTTGCTCCAACAGAGAACAGCAACATTTTCTACAGAAAAGGATTAGCCTTTAAATGGTCCCCCTGTAGATAAGCTCATCCTCAAATTCAAGTTCAATATAGCCCATGGTGACCTAATAGGGATGCATCTTCCCACACGGAAGGATCATATATCGACATATATTGCGAAAAAATATATTTTTTATATGTACCTATATTTTTTTAAAACATATATAAACGTATTTATTATATGGCCATATAAAAAATGTATTAATGTTTTCAAATATGTTTTAATGTCTTAAATATATGTAAATATATTGACATATATCAAGCAGTCGCGGGCGGTGCAGTGGTTTGTGTATGCACTGGGAGTCTGCCAGCACCAATAAAAATGCCTTCACAGGTCCGGTATAAGGTGAAATCATCAAAATAAATGCAATTATCTAAATAATAAGTGGTAGATTGTCTATGTGGGTTCATCGGAGCCAGAGATATCGCACATCAAAGTTTTAGACTTAAAACTGATTAAAATACTGAATAAACACATATTTCATTATCTTAACATAATATATTACATGTTAAAATATATAATATGCAATGTATTATGATATTTTGGGAAGTGCAAGTTATATTTCAGTAACATATTCAGGACACATATGTACATATATGTTGAGAAATCCTATACCTTGCGAAAGTATTCGGCCCCCTTGAACTTTTTGCACTTTTGCCACATTTCAGGCTTCAAACATAAAGATATAAAACTGTAATTTTTTGTGAAGAATCAACAACAAGTGGGACACAATCATGAAGTGGAACGAAATTTATTGGATATTTCAAACTTTTTTAACAAAGAAAAAACTGACAAATTGTAATAGGTTTATACTTTCTAGCGCCACCTTTTGCAGCGATTACTGCTGTAAGTCGCTTGGGGTATGTCTCTATCAGTTTTGCACATCGAGAGACGTTTTTGCCCATTCCTCCTGGCAAAACAGCTCGAGCTCAGTGAAGTTGGATGAAGAGCGTTTGTGAACAGCAGTTTTCAGTTCTTTCCACAGATTCTCGATTGAATTCAGGTCTGGACTTTGACTTGGCCATTCTAACAGCTGGATATGTTTATTTATCATTGTAGATTTTGCTTTATGTTTTGGATCATTGTCTTGTTGGAAGACAAATCTCCGTCCTAGTCTCAGGTCTTTTGCAGACTCCATCAGGTTCTTCCAGAATGGTCCTGTATTTGGCTCCATCCATCTTCCCATCAATTTTAGCCATCTTCCCTGTCCCTGCGGAAGAAAAGCAGGCCCAAACCATGATGCTGCCACCACCATGTTTGACAGTGGGGATGGTGTGTTCAGGGTGATGAGCTGTGTTGCTTTTACGCCAAACATAACATTGTGCATTGTTGCCAAAAAGTTCGGTTTTGGTTTCATCTGACCAGAGCACCTTCTTCCACATGTTTGGTGTGTCTCCCAGGTGGCTTGTGGCAAACTTTAAATGACACTTTTTAGAAATGGCTTTCTTCTTGCCACTCATCCATAAAGGCCAGATTTGTTCAGTATACGACTGATTGTTGTCCCATGGACTGACTCGCCCACCTCAGCTGTAGATCTCTGCAGTTCATCCAGAGTGAACATGGGCCTCTTGGCTGCATTGGGAAATCTTTCTGTATCCAAATCCGGCTTTAAACTTCTCCACAACAGTATCTCGGACCTGCCTGGTGTGTTCCTTGTTCTTCATGATGCTCTCTGTGCTTTCAACGGACCTCTGAGACTATCACAGAGCAGGTGCATTTATACAGAGACTTAATTACACACAGGTGGATTCTATTTATCATCATTAGTCATTCAGTCATTGGATCATTCAGAGATCCTCACTGAACTTCTGGAGAGAGTTTGCTACACTGAAAGTAAAGGGGCTGAATAATTTGGCTCGCCCAATTTGTCCGTTTTTTATTTGTTAAAAAAGTTTTAAAAATCCAATAAATTTCGTTCCACTTCATGTTTGTGTCCCACTTGTTGTTGCTCCTTTTCAACAAATTACAGTTTTATATCTTTATGTTTGAAGCCTGAAATGTGGCAAAAGGTTGAAATGTTCAAGGGTGCCGAATACTTTCGCAAGGCATTGTATGTACATATATTTTTTACATGATTTTTCCGTGTGGGTTCCAGAGGCAAATGGAGGGGGAAATTGTAATTTGTTCTCTTCCTGCAGTTTCACAAAACCCTTTATTCCATCCTCTTAAGATTACTATATTGTTAATATAAAGACTAATTTAAATCTGCAGTCATTTTGAATGTTTAAAACGGTTGAATTATTCCAAATGTTACACATTTGTGAAGGGGGGACCAATGAGACCTTGCAAATTAAAATAAATTGACCCCAAAACCATTTAGATTTTCATTGAATACATTCAACTGTCGTACATGCCTGCCTCCATGCCTGCTTCTCTGTCTGTGGGGGGACAAAGAAATTGCACTCATAAAAAGTAATTGCAAATAAAAAATGTAAGAAACTGCAGACTAAAAATTAAATGCATGTATTTGTGTATTTACTTGGATGTACATTGTACGATGAACTTATTATAAATAATAAGTGACAGAATATTGCTCAATCTGTACCATTTAGAGCTAGCTAGGAAATATATCTCTTAGTCGACTTGATGGGGAACACAAAATCATCAAAGCATAACACCATATCAATTATACTTCAGGGATATCAACATGGCCAGGGATATCTAGCATATGTTTGTGTATATACTACAATAAAAAATTATGGTTGACAGAATATTGCTAAATCTGTATGAATTAGATCTAGGTAGGTGTATGAGAGGCCGTATAGGCCATAATTCATACTTGGTCTCACATACAACACCATAGCTTCACATATATACCATTATACTTTCACATATATACCATTATACTCTCACATATATACCATCATACTCTCACATATACACGTATAACATTATACTCTCACATAGATACCATCATACTCTCACATAGATACCATCATACTCTCACATAGATACCATCATACTCTCACATAGATACCATCATACTCTCACATAGATACCATCA
>JACXGM010024967.1:0-15505 GCA_016801145.1 Umbra pygmaea | reverse complement strand
TCAAGTTTAAACGGATACAGAAGCACCCCAGTGGATGCGAAAGGAACTGAAATATACTATCGGCTTTTCTCTGATATATTGAAAAAGAACAGAGGTGTATATGCTATAAATCATCTATGGTAACGTTTGTAAATGGTATACTATGAAACTGATTTACTGTGGAACACTCCTTTAAATCTTCAACTCTTCTTGCTTCTTCCCCTATATCCTTAACTCTTCTTTCTGCTTCATCTCCCACATCCTCAGCTCCTATTTTTTCTTCTCTTAAATCTTCAACTATTCTTGCTTCTTCTTGTACATCCTTAGCTCCTCTTCCTTCTTCTCTTACATCCACAACTTTTCTTGCTTTTTTTACATCCTGAACTTCTGTGGCTTCTTCTTATACATCTCTAGATATTCTTGCTTATTCTCCCACAGCCTCAGCTCCTCATGTTTCTTCACTTAAATCATCAACTGTTCTTGCTTCTCCTATATACTGAACTCATCTTACGTCTTTCCTACTTTCTCAGCTCTTCCTGCTTTTTCTCATACAACCTGCACTGCTCTTGTTTCTCCTACTACATCCTCAGCTCCGCTTTTTTTCTTCTCCTACATCCTCAAATGTTCTTGCTTCTTCTCCTATATCCTCAACTGTTCTTGCTTCTCCTATATCCTGAACTCATCTTATGTCTTTCCTACTTTCTCAGCTTTTCTTGCTTCTTTTTCTACATCCTCAACTGTTCGTTTTTCTCTTCCTACATCCTCAACTGTTCGTGCCTCTTCTCCTACGTCCTCAAATCTTCTCGCTTCTTCTAAATCCTCAACTCTTCTTGCATCTTCTCCCACATTCTTAACTCCTTATGTTTCTTCTCTTAAATCTTCAACTCCTCTTGCTTCTTCCCCTATATTCTTAACCCTTCTTGCTGCTTCATCTCCCACATCCTCAGCTCCTATTTTTTCTTCTCTTAAATCTTCAACTCTTCTTGCTTCTTCTTGTACATCCTTAGCTCCTCTTCCTTCTTCTCTTACATCCTCAGCTCTTCTTGCTTCTGCTCTTACATCCACAACTCTTATTGCTTCTTTTACATCCTGAACTCCTGTGGCTTCTTATACATCTCTAAATATTATTGCTTATTCTCCCACAGCCTCAGCTCCTCATGTGTCTTCACTTAAATCATCAACTGTTCTTGCTTCTCCTATATACTGAAATCTTACGTCTTTCCTACTTTCTCAGCTCTTCTTGCTTTTTCTCATACCACCTGCACTGTTCTTGTTTCTCCTACTACATCCTCAGCTCCGCTTTTTTTCTTCTCCTACATCCTCAAATCTTCTTGCTTCTTCTCCTATATCCTCAACTGTTCTTGCTTCTCCTATATCCTGAACTCATCTTATGTCTTTCCTACTTTCTCAACTTTTCTTGCTTTTTCTTCTACATCCTCAACTGTTATTTTTTCTCTTCCTACATCCTCAACTGTTCGTGACTCTTCTCCTACATCCTCAAATCTTGTCGCTTGTCGCTTTTCTCATACCACCTGCACTGTTCTTGTTTCTCCTACTACATCCTCAGCTCCGCTTTTTTTCTTCTCCTACATCCTCAACTCTTCTTGCTTCTACTCCTATATCCTCAGCTCATCCTGCTTCGACTATTACATTCACAACTCTTCTGGCTTCTTCTACTTTCTCAACTCTTCTTGCTTCTTCTCATACATCCCCAAATCTTCTTGCTTCTTCTCCCACATACTCAGCTCCTTATTTGTCTTCTCTTAAATCAACTGTTTTTGATACTTCTCCTAGATCCTGAACTTTGCTTGCTTCCTCTTTTACATCCTCAACACCTTTTGCTTCTTCTCCTACATCCTCAGATCTTTTTGCTTTCTATCCTACATCCTCGGATCTTCTTGCTTTGTCTTATATATCCTCAACTGTTCTTGCTTCTTCTACTACATCCTCAAATCTTCTTGTTCTTTTATTCTACATCTTCAACACTTCTTGGTTTTTCTCCTACATGCTCAGCTCATTTTGCTTCTTCTTCTACATCCCAAAATATTCTTCATTCTCCTAAATCTTCAACTTTTCTTGATTCTTGTACTACATCCTCAGCTCTACTCACTTTATCTCCTACATTCCCAACTCTACTTGCTTCTTCTACTACATCCTCAAATATTCTTGTTCTTTTATTCTACATCTTCAGCACTTCATGCTTTTTCTCCTACATGCTCAGCTCAATTTGCTTCTTTTTGTACATCCTGAAATTGCTTCTCCTAAATCCTCATCTTGTCTTGTTTCTCCTCCTACAGCCTACTCTTGTTTCTTTTCCTACATCCTCAACTCTTCTTCCTTCTTCACTTACATCTCCAGCTCATCTTGCTTCTTTCCTAAATCTTCAGCTTTTCTTGCTTTTTCTCTTACCTTCTCAACTGTTCTTCTACTACATCCTGAACTGTTATTGTTTCTCCTCCTACATCCTCAGCTCTTCTTGTTTCTTCTCCTACACCCTCAAATCGTCTTACTTCTTTTCCTACATGTTCAACTCTTCTTGCTTCTTTTCCTATGTCCTCAACTCTTCTTCTTTCTTTTCCTACATCTTCTTCTACTACATCCTCAACTGTTTTTGTTTCTCCTCCTACATCCTCAGCCCATGCTGCTTTTTTCCTAAATTCTAAGCTCTTCTTGCTTTTCTCTTACCTCCTCAACTGTTCTTGCTTCATCTTCTACATCCTCATCTCTCTGCATCGTCTACTACATCCTCAACTGTTTTGTGTCTCCTCCTACATCCTCATCTCTCTGCATCGTCTACTACATCCTCAACTGTTTTGTGTCTCCTCCTACATCCTCAGCTCTTCCTGTTTCTTCTCCTAGATCCTCAACCTTTCTTGTTTCGTCTCCATCATCCTTAACTGTTCCTGCTTCTTTTCCTACAACCTCCTTCTTAAACTGTTCTATTTTCTCATCCTACATCCTCAACTATTCTTGTTTCTTCCCATATATGCTTAGCTCATCTTGCATATATCATTAATCTTGCATATTCTCCTGTATCCTTAAATCTTCTTGCTTCTTCTCCTATGTCCTCAACATATTTTGCTTCTCATAAATCCTCAGCTCGTCTTGCTTTTTCTCTTACATTCTCAACTGTTTTTGCTTTATTTCTTACATCCTCTTCTTGCTTTTTCTACTACAAACTCACCTGTTCCTGTTTTTTCTCCTACATCTTCAACTTTTCTTGCTTCTTCTCCTACTTCCTGAACTCTTCTTGTTTCTTTTCCTACATTATCAGCTCCTATTGTTTCATCTCCTACATCCTTAACTGTTCTTGCTTCTTCTACATCTTCAGCTCTTCTTGCTTATTCTTCTATATCTTCAGTTGTTGTTGCTTAATCTCATACATCTTCAGCTCTTCCTGCTTCTTTTTCCTATATCCTTAACTCTTCTGGCTTCTTCTCCTACATACAAAACTTGGCTTGATTCAACTCCTAAATACTTAACTCTACTTGATAATTCTTCTATATCCTCAATGCTTCTCGCCTTGTCCACCACATCCTCAACTCTTCTTGCACCTTCTCCTACATCCTCAAATCCTCTTCTTTTTTCTCCAACATCCTCAACTCTACTTGTTTCTTATATTTCCTAAAAAATTCTTGTTTCTTTTCCATCTTAATTAACTCTTCTTGGTTCATCTTCTACATCTTCAGCTGTTCTTTCTTTTTCTCCTACATCTTCAGCTCTTCTTGCTTTTTTTCCCACATCCTCAACTCTTCTTGCATCGTCTCCTACATCCTCAGCTCCTCTTGTTACTACTCCTACATCTTCATGAATTATTGTGTATTCTTTACATCCTCAACTGTTGTTGCGTCTTCAACTCATCTTGCTTCTTCTCCTATATTCTCAGCACTGCTTGCTTCTTTTCTTACATTCCCAACTCTTGCTTCTGCTCCTACATCCTCAGCTCTTCTTGCTTCTTCTCATACATCCTTAGCTCATCTTGCTTTTTTCCTACATCCTCAGCTCTTCTTGCTTTTACTCTTACATCATCAACTGTTCTTGTTTCCTTTTCTATATCATCAACTATTTTTGCTTCTTCTCCTACATCCTGAAATCTTCTTGTTTCTTCTCATACATTATCAGCTCCTATTGTTTTGTCTCCTATATCAAGTGCTCAACTGTTCTTGCTTCTTCTACATCTTCAGCTCTTCTTGCTTATTCTTCTAGATCTTCAGTTGTTGTTTGCTTATTCTCCTACATCTTCAGCTTTTCCTGCTATTTCCTATATCCTTAACTCTTCTGGCTTCTTCTCCTATATCCTCAGCTCCTCTTGTTTCTTCTCGTACATCTTAAATTATTATTGTGTCTTCTTTTACATCCTCAACTCTTGTTGCTTCTTTTCCTACATCGTAAACTCTTCTTGCATCTTCTACGACATCCTCAAATCTTCTTGTTTATTTTCTGGCATCCTCAGCTCCTCTTTTTTCTTCTCCTACATCTTTAACTATTCTTGTTCCCACTACTATATTCATAACTGTTTTGCTTTGTCTCATACATCCTAAAATATTCTCTATTCTTCTCTTAGAATATCCTCAGCCCCTCTTCTTACATGTCCTACATCCTAAACGTATTGTGTCTTCTCCTACATCCTCAACTATTCTTGTTTATTATTCTATTTCCTCAACTCTTCTTTCTTCTTCTCCTACATCCTCAGCTCTTCTTTCTTATTTTCCTCTATCCTCAACTGTTCTTGCTTCTTTTACTACATCCATACATGTTTTTGCTTCATCTCCTACATACTTAACTGTTCTTGCTTTTTCTCTTCTATCCTCAATTCCTCTGGCTTCTTCACCTACATCCTCAACTCTTACTCCTTCTTCTTTTACATTCTCAGCTCCTCTTGTTTCTTCTCCTATATCCTCAATTTTTATTTTTTCTCCTACTATATCCATAAGTGTTTTGCTTCTTCTCCTATATCCACAACTATTCTTGCATGTTCTCTTACATCCTCAACTCATCTTGTTACTTTTCCTATATCCTCAAGTCTTCTTGTGTCTTCTACATCCTCAACTCTTGTTGCTTCTCCCTCATCCTCGACTCTTCTTGCTTCTTCTCTTACATTATTAGCACTTCTTCCTTTTTCCCTTATATCTTTAACTCTTCTGGCTTCTTCTCCTACATCATCAACTCTTATTGTTTCTTTTCCTAAATCCTTAGCTCCTCTTGTTACACCTCCTATATCCTCAACTCTTCCTTGTTCTTCTTTGTCCTCATTGCTTCTTGCTTCTTCTCCTACATCCTTCTACTAAATCCTCAACCATTCTTATTTCTCCTCCTACTTCCTCAACAGTTCTTGCTTCTTTGACAATATCTTTAAATCTTGCATTTTTCTTTTATCCTCAACACTTCTTACTTCTTCTACTACATCTTTAGCTCTTCTTGCTTCTTCTGCTACAACCCAATATTTTCCAGCTTCTTCTACTACAGCCTACACTGTTCTCTTTTTTCATCCTACATCCCCAACTCTTCTTGTTGTTTCTCCTACATCTTCAGCACATTGTTTTGTCTCTTATATGCTCAGCTCATCTTGTTTCTTCTCCTACATCCTTAACTCTTCTTGTTTCCTCTACTATATCCATAACTGTTTTGCTTCGTCTCATACATCCTTAAATCTTCTTAATTTTCCTCTTATATCATCAGCCTCTCTTTTTACTTGTCCTACATCCTCAAATATTCTAGTTTATTCTCCTATATCCTCAAATCTTCTTGCTTCTTCTCCTACATCCTAAGATCTTCCTGCTTATTCTCCTCTATCCTCAACTCTTCTTGCTTCTTCTACTACATACATAAAGGTTATTGCTTAATTTCCTACATACTCAACTGTTCTTCCTTTTTCTCCTCTATTCTCAACTCATCTTGCTTCTTCACCTACATCCTCAACTCTTCCTGCTTCTTCTCCTACATCCTCAGCTCCTCTTGTTTCCTCCGCTATATCACACATTTTTATTGTTTCTCCTACTCTATCCATAACTGTTTTGATTCTTCTCCTATATCCACAACTATTCTTGCATCTTCTCTTACATCCTCAACTCCTGTTGTTAATTTTTCTATATCCTCAAGTCTTATTGTGTCTTCTCCTACATTCTCAACATTTCCTGCTTATTCTCTTATATCCACAACCCTTCTTGCTTCTTCTGCTACATCCTCAGCTCTTCTGGCTTGTTTTCCTATATCCTCAACTCTTCTTGCTTCTTCTACTACATTCACAATGGTTATTGCTTCGTCTCCTACATCCTCAACTCGTCTAGCTTCTTCTCCTACATTCTTTGCTCCTTTTGTTTCTTCTTCTATATCCTCAACTCTTCTTGTGTCTTCAACAGCCACAACAGTTCTTGTTTCTTTTCCTATATCCTAAACTTGTCTTGCTTTTTCCTATATCCTCATCTCTTCTTGCTTCTTCTATTACATCCACAATGGTTCTTGCTTCTTCTTCCACATCCTCAACAGTTCTTGTTTCTTCTCCTATATTCTGAGCCCATCTTACTACTTCTCCTACATTCTCAACTCTTCTTGCTTCTTCTTTTATTTCGTCAATGCTTCTTCCTTTGTCTCCTACATAATTATATCTAATTGCTTCTTCTAATACATCCTCAACTGTTCTTGCTTATTTTCCTATATCCTCAGCTCCATTGTTTCTCCTACAATATCCATAATTGTTTTGCTTTCTTTTCTACATTTGCATCTCTTCTTGCATCTTCTCTTACATCCTCACCTCCTCTTGTTACTTTTCCTATATCCTCAGCTCCTCTAATTTCTTCTCCTACAACCTCAGCTCCTCTTGTTTCTTCTCCTACATCCTCAACTCTTCTTGTTTCTCCTACTATATCCAGAACTGTTGCTTCTTTTCCTATTTCCTCATCTCTTCTTGCTTCTTCTCTTACATCCTCAGCTCCTCTTGTTTCTTTTCCTACATCCTTAGCTCTTCTTGTTTCTCCTATTATATCCATAACTGTTTTGTCAGTGTATGTGTATGTTATTCTCATATTCTCGCCCTTAAAATTTACAACATGGATAAGCAACATCCAGCAAAGAAAAGGAATTTCTCTGAGATATAAATAGAGATGCTCACGTCTCAGGTGCAGGCCAACCGCTTGGTTTTATTTGGAAGCTTAAAATCAGGCATCAATTGTTACAGTAAAATATAGTTTTGACTGAGGTTACTGCTACAGTCATTGAAAGTGATTAACGAGAAACTGAAGTGATTTTTTCAAATAAATGAAGTATTCACCAAACATTCCACATTGTATTATTTAAGTAGCTTTCTTATCCAAGATAGCACTTACTACCGGTATATTCGAAGCACAGCCAAGATCCTGTCTCTTTCGTAGAGCCCCCAATAGTGGCTGTTGTGGCCACTGATCTTCATTGAATGGCACCGTTCTCCAGCGCAATATCTTGGAGAACCCTGCATGCAATAGTTATGTTGCAGGCCTGCTCTGGGGTGTAGCAGTCCCCCCCACACTGCTTACCCAAGACAGAGCCACCTGCCCTTGAGCAAACCTATACATCACTCCACTGTGGTTCGTGTGCGCACTATTGAACCTGCGCTCCTGCTTCTTTGGGGATTTGCAAGCGGTGTTATAAGGTATCCTGCTTAGTCCGGGCATAACCTTTGTCACCTAGAGAAATCGCATCCAACCGTTTCACCAAAAAAACTATGTAGAACTATTATAATAATTGTACGAGGACGTAACTCACCGAGGACATGACTCCAGCCATGTAGTGCGCCATCCTGTAGCCTTGTTCCACAGCTGCAGTTTAAAAAAAATATTAGTTGAGCGTCCCACCCGGTCAGCATGCTACCATATTCAGAAACATCCTGGCATCACATATGATCTGAACATTGATTGAACTAAAGTTGTTGTGATTGATAAATGCGTAACCATTCATGGATGGTGGCTACAGACGCAGTACAATCAATTGCCCCAATCACACTTGGAAACCCAGCAATCTCATAAAATTGTCTTTTAATCATCATATGGAAAATTCATATGAGCATCATCATATGGAAAATGAATACACCAGAAAGGGACTTCACAGCCGCCAAAACTGCTGGCATACTTCGCTTATTGTTGGCTGTGATATCAGACCTGTCCCTGATCTCCCGCTGAAAGGTCATGGTGGCCAAAAACTCCAATGTAGAGAGCGTGCATTAAGGTCCTCTAACAGAGCCATATTGGCCATCAGTTCGACTTCAGGACTGCCAAAGCGCTTGTTTAAATAGGCGACTGAATAAACATTTCACCAATCACATAAAAATCTAACCTAATGTATTATATATATTATTTGATTGAAATTGTTGTTTGCCTAATTTCAGCCCTCATGTTTTAGGCCACCTCGAAGTGAAAGGGAAAATGTATACCACTTAATAGCAATGTGGTGTATACAATTCGTAATTCTGAAATGTATCTTACAATATGGGGTAGTTGCGATGCATGCACACACCTTCATCAATGATCGCTGGTACAACAAATAACTGAACCTGGTGGTTATACTATGAATATCGATAGTCACACTGGAGAATTTGCGTACACGAGGTTAGACCAGACGTGAGATTTTATTGCAGCCTACACTCATTTTCAAATTGGTAAATCCCTTGCTTTGTGTAGGAATCGCCGTACGCCTATTTTAGGTCGTACGCATGTTTCATAAATGAGGGCCAGTGTGAAGAGAGAGTAGCAGGAAAGGTAGCATCACAAAAACATCAGAAAGAGAAAACAGCGCTTTTCAAAATAAAAGCAGAACAGACCACAAGGTGACATTGTAAAACTGCAATGTCTTGTTATCATATAAATATAATACTGTGTAGAAGAATAATGTTGCTATTTATCAGACATTTAAATATACTGTCCGAAGTCATCCATTGTCGCCTTGCTTTGACGAGGGGGCAGAAAATTTGCATCAGCTGTGTGCTTTGCCATCAAGTGATATTTCAGACTGGACGTGCTACAATGATAGCTCAGTTCACAATGAGAAAAAAACACAGATCAATTTGGTCTTGTCAATGAAACCATTTCACAACTTTTTAATAGTAAACTTTCCATTCAGACTTTTATTGGCATTTTATTGGCAACACTACTAGTTGTTGCAACAGCATGTGAGAAAAACTACAAAGTTTGCCAGGCCAAAACGAGTGTTAATCTTGCAATAAAAAAATTGACACTGTTAAAATGGGTTTTAACTGACAGCACTAATGACTAACTCATCTTGCTTTTTCTAATACATCCTGAACCCTTCTCGCTTCTTCTCCTACATCCCCAACTCCTCTTGTTTATTCTCTTATATCCTCAACACTTCCTGCTTCTTCTTCTACATCCTTAGCACTTCTTAGTTTTTGTCTTATATGCTTAGCTTGTCTCGTTTTTTCTCCTACATCCTTAACTCTTCTTGTTTCCTCTACTATGTCCATAACTGTTTTGCTTCTTCTCATACATCGTCAAATCATCTTGCTTCTTCTCTTACATCCTCAGCTCCTCTTTTTACTTTTCCTACATTCTCAACTACTCTTGATTATTCTCCTATACCCTCAACTCTTCTTGCTTCTTCTCCTACATCCTCAGCTGTTCTTGCTTATTCTCCTCTATCCTCAACTTTTCTTACTTCTTTTACTATATCCATACCATTTATTGCTTATTCTACTACATCCATACCGATTCTTGCTTCTTCTCCTACATGCTTAGCTCCTTTTGGTTTTTCATACATCCTTAACTCTTCTTGTGTCTTCAACATCCTCAACTTTTCTTGTTTCTCCTAATACATCCATAAATGTTTTGCTTCTTCTCCTATATCCTCAACTCTTCTTGCATCTTCTCTTACATTCTCAACTCATCTGGTTACTTTTTCTACATCCTCAAGTCTTCTTATGTATTCTCCTACATCCTCAACTATTTTTTCTTATTTTCCAATATCCTCAACTCTTCTTACTTCTCTTACATCCTCACCTCTTCTTGTGTCTTCTCCTACATCCTCAACTGTTCTTGCTTTTTCCTATATCCTCAAGTCTTCTTGCTTCTTCTACTACATCCACAATGGTTATTGCTTCTTCTCCTACATCTTCAACTTTTCTTGCTTCTTCTCCTATATCTTCAGCTCTTCTTGCTTTTTCTCCTACATCCTCAACTTTTTGCTCCTTCTCCTACATCCCTTATTTTCCTATATCCACAATGGTTCTTGCTTCTTCTCTTACATCCTCAAATCTACTTGCTTCTTCCCCTACATTCTTAGCTCATTTGTTTCTTCTCCTACATCCGCAGCTCCTCTTGTTTCTTTTCCTTCACATTCAACTTTTCTATTCTTCTATTTCATCAATGCTTCTTCCTTTGTCTCCTACATCATTATATCTTATTGCTTCTTCTAATACATCCTCAACTGTTCTTGCTTCTTTTCCTATATCCTCAGCTCCTCTTGACTCTACTTCTATATCCTCAACTCATCTTGTTTCTTCTACTATATCCATAACTGTTTTGCTTCCTTTTTTACATCCTCAACTCTTCTTGCTTCTTCTCTTACATCCTCAGCTCCCTTGTTACTTTTCCTACATCCTCAAAAAGTATTTTGTTTTCTCCTCAACTATTCTTGCTTATTTTCATATATCCTCAACTCTTCTTGCTTCTTTTCCTATATCCTCAATTCTTCTTGCTTTTTCTTAAATGCTCAACTCTTCTTGCCTCTTCTCCTACATTCTTAGCTCCTTTTGTTTCCTCTCCTACATCCTCAACTGTTCTTGCTTTTTTCCCTATGTCCTCAACTCTTTTTTCCTATACACTCTATAGTATAACTATTCTTGCTTCTTCTCCTACTTCTTTACTTCTTCCCCTACATCCTCTGCTCTTCTTGCTTCTTCTCCTACATCATCGGCACTGCTTGCTTCTTCTCCTACATCATAAACTCATCTTGCTTCTTTACCTACATCCTTAAAATAATTTTGCTTCTTCTCTCACATGTATGTCTTCTTGCTCCTCCAACATCCTCAGCTCTTCTTGTCTCATTTCCCTATAACATCTACTCCTCTCCTCATCTCTTTCTACCTCTTTAACTGTTCCGCTCCTTCAACCCTGTCCAACACTTCTCATTCTTACACATCCTCCTTTTCCCTTTCTCATTCTTCTTAGTTTTTTTTCTTTTCCCCTTTTCTAGTTGTAATTAAGACAGCTGTGTAAACAATTAGGTCATGTGCATTTCCTATGTTGTGTGTATTACTAACGCATCAGATATAAAAAAATATTGATTTATACATTCTTTCCAGATATTCTTCACTTTCCAATTCCCTCTCTAATCCTGCCTTGTCAGCAGTGCTGTAACTCGATAGTTACCGTTGTTTTGTAACTCTAGTTCTATTAGTGGAGTGAGCCCCATAGGGGGCTATGCTCCTAGTGGTTTACCCCTCCCGTGCACGCGGGTGCACCTGAAAAAACATTTTCATACACGTCACCAACACCAGCCAATAAGGTGACTACGCCACTTCTATAAAAGAAGGCAGAGCTCGGCATTCTGCTCTCGATTAAAGGTCTGAAGCCGACCTCCAAGGAGTAAACAGGGCCAAAATCCTATGGAGCTCGCTCCACTAATAGAACAACAGAACAATAGAGTTACAGAACAGCGGCAACTATTGTTCTATGTCGTGGAGCTCTGCCCCATAGGGGAGCTATGCTCCTAGTGGTTTAGGGTGGAGCTACGCGTAGTCAATGTACCCCTGATTTACTCTAAAAAACCTTGGGGAAACCAAAAGGCTGCACCCTTGGAAAGTAAAAGCAACAGGCTGGTGCGTTGTAAATCACGCTGCCTGGAATAACGTTACACACAATGAACGCATCACAAGCAAAACACTGATTGACATGACATGGCTCGGGGATGACATGACTGTCTCTTTGATTCCCTGAATCGGGGGGGTGGCGAAACTGAAGCAGACAGAGAGCGGAGGGAGCCCCTCTCCTTTTCACATACACCAAAACTGGCAGGTTTGGGAAAAGGGCCATGAGACTCAGAGAGGGTTGGTTGAGACTTTAACAGCCGCATCTCTGTGTTAGCCCTTGACTTGGCGTTAGCCAGAGTTAGCAAGGAGCGAGCTGCAAAAGGAAGCTCAGTTTCACTATCTGACACGCTAGCGGGTTTGAATAGTGAAGTACAAGATCCTTCATGAATGAGCGTGCTCATTTTATCAGGGTTAGAGGACGCGAAAACAGCCCGCCTATTAGAGGAAGGAATCACTCTATTAGGTTTCGCTTTTGCTAACTCGTGAGTGTCATCTGAGGAAGACAAAGGTTTCACAGCCACAAAATCGGTGTTAGCCGAGAGCTGTGAGGCTTCCCACTGACCAGTAGAGACATAAGGCTGGCTAGGAAGTACAGTAGCTAGGCTAGACAGTACCTGCACCAAGCACAGAGAATACCCCCATCCTCTCCACCTGAGGGATGGCGGGATAGACTGACAGACACCAGGGATAACTTTTAGAAGTTTTATTAAAACGAAATCCCTCCAAGGTGGGAGATTCCTTACTCAGGAATTCTCCCCCCGTCTGTCATTGGCTGCGCCGTTTTCCTCCCGGCGCTTGTTGGCGTGACCAGGTCTCACGGCCCGCTGTTGTCCGCTCACGTAAGGTCGGGGTTCCGGAGCTGGTTCTGCCACGGGTGGAGCCGCCTGAGGGTGTGGTTTGCGTCTTTCACAACGCCAATGAGACACACTCCTCTGACCAGTGGGTTTAGGGGGGGCAGCTGCCTTAGGTCTGGCTGAAGCAGAAGCGGAGGCTGAGGGCGCCGGGTAGTGCCGCTACAGCGGGAAAGGTTTTAGCCAGGGTATTTTTGATAGACATTATTTGTCCTGAGCAAATAGCCACCGCCTCGGCCATCTTGGAGATGACACAGGCAAGCTTGCACACGCTACATTATGGTTAAGCATGCGCCCTAAAAATAGCATATGAATTACACGCCACTGACTTTCAACCAGGTTTTTCCTGGTCAGTGGCGGAATTGTTTTCGGGAACTGCAAGACAGCACCAGGGAACGTTTGTGCTGGAACACGCCTCTTCTTTTTGCTGAACCACCCAACGAACGCATGTTCATTCCCTAATTTACCGAAGGAAAAGTCCCATATGCGTCGGGTGCAAGATAGGAATGATGCATGCGTTTGTGTAAAAAGTAAATTGTGCTGAGTGTAAGATAGGGCCCATAGTGTGTAGCCAATTGAGAAAAACCATAAGCATTCCTTTCTCACAAAGAAGTAGTATTTCAAAAGATGTTATTCTAGAATCCAATAAGGTAGTTGTTTGAATATTGTTTTCCCTAAAGACATTGTATCAATTTTGAGTATTGCTAGTGTTTGGTAAAGTTTGAGTGCTCTCAACTTTATCACCTTCTGCTCTGTGGTTATAACTACCTCAAAATAGCCTCAGATACATGCTTGGTTGCTGTAAAAAAAAAAAAACAGTTCATCAAGGTCTGCCAGTGGTATAAATATTTTGAGTAAATGTAATAAAGATTCCAAATGCCCTTTCACTGTACTGTACCCATATGTATTGGTTTGTATATCCTGTAAAGCTTTTATACTATTGAAACGTTCATATAATTACCATAACTCCTATCAAACCCTTGGATATTCTAAATGTGCATCTTAGTAAAATGGAATGTGTTTCAGTGACTATAATATTTAGTTTGAAGTTAATATATGGACATGGTTCGTTGAGACACACTGCTGTTTGTCTAGCCACAGTCTCATACTGGTGGCTGTGAGCTAAAATGGTCAAATGAAAAGAAATACATATTCTTGATTTTGTATCAAATAATACATTTTCTAATAAAATGTTATATAACCATTTCATATTCCATAAAACTAAATGACAATTCAGTGTCCTATACATTTTATGTATTCATGTTAATTCAAGGCCAATTTTCACATTAAGCACTTGACTGCTTAATAACACTGAACTAAAACTCTATGAAAAGGTTTTACTTTACTAGTTTATTATGCAAAAAAGTAATTTATTGTCAGTGCCTAGACTCTAAAAGGAACCTCACCTTTCAGACATGGCTCACAGTGCATGCATGTTCAGTAATTTGATTCACTAATAAAATACACATGTGGAGTTACCTGACATGCAAAAATTTGCCAACCCTAAACACACAGGTGAAAAACGTAAAGGTGCAGTGTAGAATTTTGTGGAGTGAAAACAGAATTACTTTCTAAATCAGTTACCAGCTTCCAAAAGATCAAGTTCAAGTTTTGTATATTTGTATCATATACAGGAGACAAACATGTAATTGTATGTACAGTTTGAACATTGTGCCACGGCTCAATATTGCAGTCAAAATAGTAAAAAACATAAAACTGTACATGTAAACAATAATCATATGGTGGTTTATAAAAGTTACAGAATGTTAAACCACTATGTTATCAGTCAATAGTGTTACTGAATGGTAATGTCCAGAAGCTGCAGTTACCATTAGTGATGATACACTCACCGGCCATTTCATTAGGTACACTTGTTCAATTAATCAATCAATCAAATTTATTTTATAATGCCCTCTTTACATCAGCAGTCACAAAGTGCATTTACAGATACCAAGCCTAGAACCCTAGGATAAAACATAGAGAGGATCTACCAAGCCTAGAACCCTAGAATAAAACATAGAGAGGATCTACCAAAATTAAACCAGGCATGAAATTCCACTTATTGAAGTTAATATAAGTCTAAATTAACCATATTGAGCCAATACATCACTTCCTTTTCCACTAGGGTAGAAAATGCCTTTTTCATCCAACACCATGAAGAAAATGAAAGAACTGACATTTAAAAAAAAGGCAGATGGATGTAGACCTCCATAATGCTGGTAATGGCTACAAATCAAATATCAAATATCAACTTTATTGATCCACAAACGATTAAATATACCACTGTGCACTGTCAGGGCAATTATGAAAAAATGAAAAAGATATGGATCAGTTGGAAACCTCAACAACAACAAAAATCTATGTTCTGCCATTACCATCGTCGCCGGACGTCAAGGTAATCCAAGAACCTGTGGGCTGAGTTGAAGAGGGCAATTGATAAGTGCAAACCCAAGAAGGTGAAGGATCTTGAAAGAATCTGCATAGAGGAATTGTCCAAAATCCCTCCAAATGTGTTCCTTAACCCTCTCAAACATTACAATAAAAGACTCCACGCTGTTATCCTTGCCAGAGCTGGTTGCACTAAGTACTAAACCTTGATTTTTGTGTATTAAAGGAGTGTTCCACAGTAAATCAGTTTCATAGTATACCATTTACAAACGTTACCATAGATGATTTATGTCATACACACGTCTGTTCTTTTTCAATATATCAGAGAAAAGCCGATAGTATATTTCAGTTCCTTTCGCATCCACTGGGGGGCTTCTGTATCAGTCTAAACTTGAGTTACCACAACTCCCAGAATTCCAAGCGAATTTAGTGCCTGTCCCCGCTTGAACACACCGACACAGAACATGGGCAATTCAACAGCACACCTCTGTAGAGC